>CM062839.1:1070811-1268810 GCA_031772345.1 Himalopsyche anomala
TTTTCTGACTACTTGAAAATGCAACAAAAATCCCCCCGTTGAGGTCAACGGGCTTACAGCTAGTCTATATATTAATACTCGATAATGTCCGAATGATTGCATGATTGTCCGCGTTTTTCCCCTCCCCCTGCCCCTTCCTTCCCCTCCCTCCTCACCAGCTCCGCTGACGCAATATTTTTATTCATACTAAAGACATATTTTCCCAATACACTGTTTATTATTTGACGAAACAAATCGCTGAAAAAATTTCATACAAAAAAACTCCACGACCGTCGATCGAACCATCGCCTGTAGATTATGAGTTGAGATCGTTACCGCTCGGGCAAACACACAACTGTCAAAATCGATCTAATTTAAATATTATATATTAAGCACACATTTAAATTATTCTAAAAATTCCAAAATACGCATACTTCACATGCATACATAAACAGTTGAATTATTCGTTGACTATTTTTGCTACTATGAAAAATGGTTGTTAGCAAACTTAAACATTATTCCAAAAATTAAATAATTTACGAGGTCTATTTTTGCTACTATGAAAAATGGTTGTTAGCAAACTTAAACATTATTCCAAAAATTCAATAATTTACGAGGTCTATTTCTGCTAATAGGAAAAATAATTGTTAGCAAACTTAAACATTATACCAAAAATTAAGTAATTTACAAGGACTATTTTTGCTACTATGAAAAATAATTGTTAGCAAACTTAAAAATTATACCAAAAATAAAATAATTTACGAAATTTCTGCTTCTAAGAAAAATGGTTGTTAGCAAACTTAAACATTGTTCCAAAAATTAAGTAATTTACAAGGACTATTTTTGCTACTATGAAAAATGGTTGTTAGCAAACTTAAACATTATTCCAAAAATTCAATAATTTACGAGGTCTATTTCTGCTAATAGGAAAAATAATTGTTAGCAAACTTAAACATTATTCCAAAAATTAAGTAATTTACAAGGACTATTTTTGCTACTATGAAAAATGGTTGTTAGCAAACTTAAACATTATTCCAAAAATTAAGTAATTTACAAGGACTATTTTTGCTACTATGAAAAATAATTGTTAGCAAACTTAAAATTATCCAAAAATAAATAATTTACGATATTTCTGCTTATTAGAAAAATGGTTGTTAGCAAACTTAAACATTATTCCAAAAATTAAGTAATTTACAAGGACTATTTTTGCTACTATGAAAAATGGTTGTTAGCAAACTTAAACATTATTCCAAAAATTCAATAATTTACGAGGTCTATTTCTGCTAATAGGAAAAATAATTGTTAGCAAACTTAAACATTATTCCAAAAATTAAGTAATTTACAAGGACTATTTTTGCTACTATGAAAAATGGTTGTTAGCAAACTTAAACATTATTCCAAAAATTAAATAATTTACGAGGTCTATTTCTGCTAATAGGAAAAATAATTGTTAGCAAACTTAAACATTATTCCAAAAATTAAGTAATTTACAAGGACTATTTTTGCTACTATGAAAAATGGTTGTTAGCAAACTTAAACATTATTCCAAAAATTAAATAATTTACGAGGTCTATTTCTGCTAATACGAAAAATAATTGTTAGCAAACTTAAACATTATTCCAAAAATTAAGTAATTTACAAGGACTATTTTTGCTACTATGAAAAATGGTTGTTAGCAAACTTAAACATTATTCCAAAAATTCAATAATTTACGAGGTCTATTTCTGCTAATAGGAAAAATAATTGTTAGCAAACTTAAACATTATTCCAAAAATTAAGTAATTTACAAGGACTATTTTTGCTACTATGAAAAATGGTTGTTAGCAAACTTAAAAATTATTCCAAAAATTAAATAATTTACGAGGTCTATTTCTGCTAATAGGAAAAATAATTGTTAGCAAACTTAAACATTATTCCAAAAATTAAGTAATTTACAAGGACTATTTTTGCTACTATGAAAAATAATTGTTAGCAAACTTAAACATTATACCAAAAATAAAATAATTTACGAGGTCTATTTCTGCTAATAGGAAAAATGGTTGTTAGCAAACTTAAACATTGTTCCAAAAATTAAGTAATTTACAAGGACTATTTTTGCTACTATGAAAAATGGTTGTTAGCAAACTTAAACATTATTCCAAAAATTCAATAATTTACGAGGTCTATTTCTGCTAATACGAAAAATAATTGTTAGCAAACTTAAACATTATTCCAAAAATTAAGTAATTTACAAGGACTATTTTTGCTACTATGAAAAATGGTTGTTAGCAAACTTAAACATTATTCCAAAAATTCAATAATTTACGAGGTCTATTTCTGCTAATACGAAAAATAATTGTTAGCAAACTTAAACATTATTCCAAAAATTAAGTAATTTACAAGGACTATTTTTGCTACTATGAAAAATGGTTGTTAGCAAACTTAAACATTATTCCAAAAATTAAATAATTTACGAGGTCTATTTCTGCTTCTACGAAAAATGGTTGTTAGCAAACTTAAATATTATTTCAAAAATTAAGTAATTTACAAGGACTTTTTTTGTTACTACGAAAAATAGTTAACAAACTTAAACATTATTCCAAAAATTCAATAACTTACGAAATTTCTGCTTTTACGAAAAATAGTTGTTGGCAAACTAGAACATGATTCCAAAAATAAATAATTTACAATTTAAATACTGCAGGGCAGGGCTGTCGATATACGCCCCAAGATATTTCTTTTACTATCAGAATTTCTGGATTATTCAATAAATAGGTTAGTAATTTATTTTTGACGCCTGTAAATTTTCTGACTACTTGAAAATGCAACAAAAATCCCCCCGTTGAGGTCAACGGGCTTACAGCTAGTCTATATATTAATACTCGATAATGTCCGAATGATTGCATGATTGTCCGCGTTTTTCCCCTCCCCCTGCCCCTTTCTACCTCCTACCTCCTCACCAGCACCGCTGACGCAATATTTTTATTCATACTAAAGACATATTTTCCCAATACACTGTTTATTATTTGACGAAACAAATCGCTGAAAAAATTTCATACAAAAAAACTCCACGACCGTCGATCGAACCATCGCCTGTAGATTATGAGTTGAGATCGTTACCGCTCGGGCAAACACACAACTGTCAAAATCGATCTAATTTAAATATTATATATTAAGCACACATTTAAATTATTCTAAAAATTCCAAAATACGCATACTTCACATGCATACATAAACAGTTGAATTATTCGTTGACTATTTTTGCTACTATGAAAAATGGTTGTTAGCAAACTTAAACATTATTCCAAAAATTAAATAATTTACGAGGTCTATTTTTGCTACTATGAAAAATGGTTGTTAGCAAACTTAAACATTATTCCAAAAATTCAATAATTTACGAGGTCTATTTCTGCTAATAGGAAAAATAATTGTTAGCAAACTTAAACATTATACCAAAAATTAAGTAATTTACAAGGACTATTTTTGCTACTATGAAAAATAATTGTTAGCAAACTTAAAAATTATACCAAAAATAAAATAATTTACGAAATTTCTGCTTCTAAGAAAAATGGTTGTTAGCAAACTTAAACATTGTTCCAAAAATTAAGTAATTTACAAGGACTATTTTTGCTACTATGAAAAATGGTTGTTAGCAAACTTAAACATTATTCCAAAAATTCAATAATTTACGAGGTCTATTTCTGCTAATAGGAAAAATAATTGTTAGCAAACTTAAACATTATTCCAAAAATTAAGTAATTTACAAGGACTATTTTTGCTACTATGAAAAATGGTTGTTAGCAAACTTAAACATTATTCCAAAAATTCAATAATTTACGAGGTCTATTTCTGCTAATAGGAAAAATAATTGTTAGCAAACTTAAACATTATTCCAAAAATTAAGTAATTTACAAGGACTATTTTTGCTACTATGAAAAATGGTTGTTAGCAAACTTAAACATTATTCCAAAAATTAAATAATTTACGAGGTCTATTTCTGCTAATAGGAAAAATAATTGTTAGCAAACTTAAACATTATTCCAAAAATTAAATAATTTACGAGGTCTATTTCTGCTAATAGGAAAAATAATTGTTAGCAAACTTAAACATTATTCCAAAAATTAAGTAATTTACAAGGACTATTTTTGCTACTATGAAAAATGGTTGTTAGCAAACTTAAACATTATTCCAAAAATTAAATAATTTACGAGGTCTATTTCTGCTAATAGGAAAAATAATTGTTAGCAAACTTAAAAATTATACCAAAAATAAAATAATTTACGAAATTTCTGCTTCTAAGAAAAATGGTTGTTAGCAAACATAAACATTATTCCAAAGATTAAATAATTTACAAAATTTCTGCTTCTAGGAAAAATGATTGTTAGCAAACTTAAACATTATTCCAAAAATTCAATAACTTACGAAATTTCTGCTATTACGAAAAATAGTTGTTAGCAAACTAGAACATTATTCCAAAAATAAATAATTTACAATTTAAATACTGCAGGGCAGGGCTGTCGATATACGCCCCCAGATATTTCTTTTACTATCAGAATTTCTGGATTATTCAATAAATAGGTTAGTAATTTATTTTTCACGCCAGTAACTTTTCTGACTACTTAAAAATGCAACAAAAATCCCTCCGTTGAGGTCAACGGGCTTACAGCTAGTAATATATTATTTGTCATTTATATTATAAATATTACGCGACAGCCGATGTTGTCTACTGAAAATACTCTAACAATTCGACTGTCGTAAGTTTAGGTGCCGACAAGATCATGCAAAAGATCTCATATTTTTAGTCTTTGAGTACTTAGGCACGAGTGAAACATCTCTTCTTCTCCAATTCGTCTTTACTGACTTTTTTATGTGATTTATTATTTTAAAAATCTTTTTTTACTTCCAAGAATTAAAAATGAACATCTTAAATGTGGCTATAATATTTTTATTTTATAATGACTGAAAATCAAAAGATGTTGTTATTTCGTAATGTTTAAATGTGAATATAATATATTTTCATTTTAAAAAGCTTAGCTGAATGTTAACACGTCTCATTTCTCAAGTTGGCTACAGTTGAAGCGTTTCATGCAAGTTTAGCGCAGTAAAAAAACGGAAAAAGAAAATTGCTTGAAGAATTTCCTTACTTCTCGGCAAGAAGAAAAACTGGCGCTTACGGATCAACAGCTTGGACTTAGTTACGCCACTAATACACACAGTTTTTGTTCTTTGGTTTGGCACGCGAAATAAATTGGCATTTAACTGCTAAGTACTTGAGTCTCTCACTTTTTAGACGGTATGTTAGCAAACAGTTTACTGACAACTCTATGTACTTGGAAATGAGAAAAAGTGGTAATAGCAACATCTTAATATTAAATTTACTATAGGAGACGCATGGCTAATATATATAAATAACTTTATAATTGAAATAAGATCTGAAAAAAAATTAACAAGCTGATTTTTTTAAACAAACATTAAAACACCTTTTGAATGAACACATTAAAAATATAATTGTATCACTTATGTAGCTTAAGTCCATTGCTGGCGAAATGGATTAACTCATGTGAATGCCTATATTTGAATGTTAAGTAATTTCAAGAATTATATTTATTTTGTTTGCTGGAAAATTTATTATTATATTTACTAACATATAGGATACAAGAGTGGGGATTCGACAGATTTACCTGCTCATTCAAAATTGGTAAACTATTTAACTGTGTCTTATTTATTTCTAAAATTTACTTGAAAAATAATTTGTGCCTACCCGTGTTTCGGTGTAACATTTTATTTCCTTCATCCGCGTTGAACGAGTGGAACGAGACATTAGGTGGTTGGAAAATGTGTTTCGAAATTATCGTTTTTTAGGTTCTTTATGTTTTTTCGATATAGAGGGTCGTTAGCAACAAAACTTGTTTGAATATACATAATTTGAAAGATTCAAATTTAATATTGAAAATCCAATAAGAATCTTCAGTTTTATTCAATGAATTAGTTATTATATTTACATTAAAAATAAAAGATTTATTGAGAAAAATGTTTTGACTAGTTGAGGTTACGATGATAATGATAAGCTTTTTAAATTTAAAAGTGTTCATTTTACATGCCTAGTAAACTAATTTCACTTGAAGCAACCTTGAAATATTTTTTTCCTCTTTAGTACTGAGTACAAACTTCTCTCACATATTAAGCACATTAAAGTTTTATCATAGCGTTTACTTGAAGCTTACTTAGACACAATGGAGAATTGTGTTTGAAGATCAAGCTCAGACGCAGACCAACCCAACTTTGTTTGCCGAACCATTTTGTCATTAATACCTCCAATCAAAGATGACTACGTAATTAATAAAGTTCTTGATTTCTCATAGCGTAGCTTTATCGAGTAGTACTAATTTCCTTTCATTTGCATCGACTTAAACAGCCTGTATCACTTCTGTAGGCGAGTGTTCAAGCCTTTTGAGCTTTTGTTGTATTCGGTTGCTGAGTCATAGTTCCGAATCTTGCTATGGAAAAATTCATTGATCGTTTTTTCATCACTTTTACGGTATTTACTTGAGCTTGTCAGTTTTCAAAAACTTTTTTTGCAAAATTTGTGACATACGAAAACCGGTTTTTCAACTTCGTAACCGGTTGTGCCGAATTTTCCATAAACGAGTCTATAAACAAAAGTACAGCAAAATTGGATATTTTATTTGATGGCTTAAAGACCATATGTCCCACATCATTATTTAGCGAAAAGGTATTTCGATATCAGGAAATTTTGTTACAAAGCGGTAATTGGACGCTTTGTTTTTTCTTGAATCATATTTTCTGAAGAGTAATACCAAATAATTTGTTGTTGTGTATTATTATGTATATAAATAAACAACCTTTAAAAAATTGAACTTTTTCTCGCTATTTTAATTGAATTGTCCATTTTTAAAAAACTTTGAAAACCGGATAAAACCGGTTTTCGAACAGTATTGACATTCGAAAATCGTTTTTTTCAAAATTCGGTTTTTGTATAAGCCCTAGTATTTACTGTCAATTTTGGTAAAAAGGCATTATATTAAAAAAACACAATATTCTTTTGTACTTATTTCCACTTAAATTTACAAAGACCATTAGTCATCAATTTAACTTTATTACTCTTTGATGATATTTGTATTTACATGTTAGATATGTTAAACATTTTGACTTGTGTTAATTAAGAGTAACTTATTCATAATTTTTATTGTAATTTGTAAATTCTTTTCAATGTCAACTGTTTATTACATATTTTTATTTCAATTTGTTTTTGTATAAATAACACTATTAAATTATATTTCTTATCAGTTGATAATGCTCTCCATAAGCTAAACCGGTCCAGATCTTAAGTAGTAAAAGTGGAAATAAATACAAAGGAATATTGCGTTTTTATTAATGTTTTAAATATTACTAACAAAAATTACGGACGTTAGCGTTGAAATAAACTATTTCTTCTCAACTCTTTCTTATTGGTCTACTATTTATTGAACGAAGCGTTTAAAGATGTATTAGTGAACTCTTTTGATTTTCCTACTCTATTCATTATTCTTTATCCTCTCTGAAGAGAAAGATTAAGCAACAAACTTACTGCCAGTTTTCATTGATTAATTTCTGCTTTTTTTATCAGCCGTCGAAACTATAGATTTTTGGAATGATTATTTAAACTTAATATAAACCCAGTTTAAACACACAGTCAGTTGTAAATCCGATATCATATACTGAAACCTACCTATTCTGCTATCTTATAACTATATTTGATAGTAAATATTATATAATATCAAACAAACTATGCAATCCTGAATGTTTTTGCAAAAGTTTGTGAGAACTTCATTAAAATACTAATGAAATAAATACAATATTATATACACTAAAAAAATGTAATTTCATATTTTACTAACTTTTACGCCTTAGGTGGTTTTTTTAATGTTGGTCAGATACATAAATTTTAATATAAAAAAAATCCATATTACATAATATTATATATAATAGGTTTCCAACCTTTCTCAGGTGGCGACCCCTTTTTATAAAAGCCATGTGACCCACGACCCCGATGCAATTGAAAAAGGCGAGTTTAAGCCCAACCCAATTTTTAAATTATATTTAAATAACTACTGGATATCCCGAAAATCTAATAAAATGAAAATAAAAATATCGAAAAAACAAAAACTTCCTTTGATATCAAATGCCAAAAAAGTTGTAAAGTAAAAAATTTAAAAAATAAAAAAAGCTATTCTTAAAGATGTTTTTGTTTGGTTATGTAATAAGCTTTATCTTTTAATTTCGTTTATAATATTTTTGAAAATGTCTTAGATACTTTCATTAAAAATACATTTACAAAATCAAAATTATTTATTATCGTTGAAATCGACAAACTGAACTGTTAAGATCTGAAAGTTCGAAATGTAGAATAGGTCGATGAAAGCATTTTAAGTGAAGCCTTCTTGTTGAAAGTTTATTATTTGTTTTGATCGAAATAATTTCAAAAGCTTGCGTTCAGTCGATTTAAATTGCAAAGGGCAAAGCTCTCGCAGAAGACTATAAACAAAAAAGTAACTGACTAACTTTACAAAAACTCAAAAGTTTTCATATAAACAATTTCTCAAAAGCACTTGTCATACTTATAATGAATTTGTTTTTTCGAAGAAGTTATCTAATGATGTATCACTTGGTTTTTTAAATTAAATAAAGAGACAATTCACTTTTAATTTATTATCATTTTTTATGCAACTTTGATTTTCTTACAATATAAAAAGCATTTACTTATTTCTACAGGCAATTAAGCTTGGTAAAATAATTTGCAGATTATTTACAGATGTTCAACCCAAATGAACTTTTACTTTTGATTAACGACACACAATACTAATTCAAAAGACTTAATTTTGTCTAGTTCTTCCTATTTATAAAATATATAATATGTTTTATTATAAAGTTATCATAGGGTTCGTAGGGCAACGGTCAACTTCAATCTTACGGATTTTCGTAGACTTTACTCATTGAGAATCCTCCATTAAATGTACATATGTCCCACATTGGAATTGGGCATTGATTAATTTGAACGAACATTTTGTTAGTATTAGAGATAACAATACTAGTATTACCAAAGTCGGGAGCCCGGTATAAATACCCTGGTACCAAAATACCGAAAATATCAGTTATAATATTTAGAAGTTGAGCGAATAGAAACATCATATATCTTAATAAAATTGTTCGCGCTGAATCGAAATATTTTAAATCTGCCAAGAGATTAATAAATCAATATTGACAGACTTCAGAATTAAATATTCTTTTAATGGTTTAATATTATTTTACGAAAATTATTCACGAAAGAAAAATCACCGGAATATATTTGTGTTATATTTTGTAATGATATTATTTAATAAGAAATATCGAAATATTGATGATATTTTTTTATAATACTGTTAGATAATTGCAAAATCGATAAACCGTATTTAAATTGCTCTATTTTAACAATTTTAACAAACTGGTTTGAATATTTTGTCCGGTATGACAATCCCTAGATAGTGCTATCAACAAAACGCCGACAGCAATATTACACTTTTATCGTAAAACTACATAGTAAATAAATAGTTGTGTCTTATTTCACTTTAGTGGAAATTCACATCAAAAAATTCAATTCAATCTAGCTGATTTAAAAAAATATATTCCTCATCATAGAATACCATTTATTCAAAAGATGTTTTAATTAATGACAATTAGTGAGTTGTGATTTGTATTTATTTTACAAAATTGAGCACGCTATTTAGTTTTGTAAATATTTATGATAATGCTGCTGTCTTTTACATAGTTAACGTTTCTCATATTCCAGGAATGTCTTTGCTTAGCAATCAGCGAAATACTGTTTCCAAGAAACCTAATTAGATTGATTACTCAAAGATGGAAATACTTGAATATTAAAGTTTAAACACAGAGTTCATCAACCTATAATAATCATAAGACATTTAAATAGATATTTCTGTCATATTGTTATCATCATCTTGGGTAGATAGATCTTTTCGCATATATCTGTATTTCACAGCTTTTTACAGTCGGTTAATCCTTGGCGTATCTTTTATAATGAACGCAATTGCATTACTGACAATAATTCTTTTCCTTAGTCCATATAGATACTGCACTGAAATATATTTGTATTAATTAATTTATATATTATATCAGGATTGACCACGCTTTTTCCTAGGAGCGACTAGTAAGTAAAATGATTGATATCAGTCGACTGATATCGCTTCACCTATTTTAGTCTCTGATTCCTCTTTAGATACACAAGATATTTAATATCACTTAAACTAAATGGCTATCTTTATATAATTTTAAGCGCAATATTGCATGGTTAAAAGATAAATTCCATGCAGCTCTGTATCATGTAAAGAATATGAAATATAAAAAGCGGCCGTGAAGCAGCATCTGCATTCACATAACGTGTGGTAGTGGGACAGTCATCAACGAACGTTTTGTATTCAAAAATCAAAAATAGTTTAATATATCGCGACCCGAGTACTACAAGGTTCTATGTGAAAATATTGATGAAACAGAAGTAATAATGCGGCAGTCTTCCAAGTACCATTATTGATATTAATTGCCTTTTTCATTTCGTCAAAATTTTTCACATAGAACTTTATAGTACTCGAGTCGCGAATCTCGCGATATGTGTATATCACAAAAACCAGAAAAAGCTTTGACGTTGCTTCATCAGCATCGTAACCGTTCTGGTAGAAGTTGGTCAGTAACAGATCAATGGTTCTGAAAAAACCACCTTTTAGAGTAAAGCATCGATATTTTATGTTAAATAGATAATCATATCGACTGTGGAAAGGAAAAAGGGCGTAACCCTCACATATCAAATTTTACATGAGACACAAAAAATGTATTTTGATGATTTTAGGCTAAAATCAAATTATGAAATATACACAACCCTGAAATGCACAGTGACTGATAAACTGTTTTTTTTTATTAACTGAGCCTAATATCACTTTCGATGGATTCGGCGGTAACTTTGTGGAAGTTCATTTTTATTTTATATTAGCCTAATATTAATCAAATAATTTTTTCAAGAAAAACCTTTTTTTAGGTGATTTTTCCTGGATGCAATTTTCACAAGGCTTTCTTTTTTCAAATATTAAATCTAAACTTAGATACTAATTTGGCATTTTCAGCTTCCATCCTTTTGATAGAACGTGTGTCGAGTTGTATACATTGTGATTATAGAAAAAAAACTGTTTTGGAAAAACTGGGGGTTACGTCGTTTTTCCTTTCCATTTTCGATATATCAAAATATAGGTGCATCAGTGATGATCACACACAAATAAGAGTTCAAAAAAAAAACTGGGGCAATAATAGTCTGCCATAATCAGCATTATAATTTTGTTGGCAAACTGGTATAATCAATGCACTAATTGAGTTATTCCAGTCAAAGAATTGTCTGTATATTTAACTCATTTTTGTAAATTTTGATACTTACCAACTTCTGTCAGAAAGGTGACGGTAAAATGTATTCTTTATAGTGCAGTTAAGAGATTTGCACAACATTCTGTTCCCATAAAATTTACAGGAATAGCTTAAATCAGTTTTTGGAATATTCTAAGGATCTATAGAGGCACGGAACATAAAGTCAAAGTATTTTAATATATTCGGAGACGCTCCGGTTGACGCAACGGCGGTATTAACATATTCTAGAATCACCTTCAACATCTTCAAGCGCACACCTGAGACATCTAGAGGTATTCGTCACGTAATACAGCAGACTCAAAAGTCACTTCTGC
Organism: Himalopsyche anomala; assembly: GCA_031772345.1. NCBI lineage: Eukaryota > Metazoa > Arthropoda > Insecta > Trichoptera > Rhyacophilidae > Himalopsyche > Himalopsyche anomala. Next base: position 1,082,544 of record CM062839.1, read on the forward strand.
CAATGTTTTATTCAAAATTATGTATTAAATTTAAATCAGTATGGCGCCTTGCAGCAAGTTTTTAGCAGGTCACAAGATAGAAATGAAATTGATATTGGTGATAAATAGAGGCGTCCAGTTCCCGAAACAGCTACAGTGGAACCCCCAATTACACTACCCCGAATTACGCGCTCGCTTGAAATATTCGCCGCAAATCCCCCAATTGCACGGTCACATTCCATTGTCGTTACTAAAAGATGGTCGTCTGTGCCGTGCATACAGTCAAATTTTGGCTAGCGTCTGTGTATTCAACACGTACCTGGTTATATACGCATAGCTGGGTGTCTGTCTGTGTGCGGGATATTTACTACTACAAAAAATAAATATTTCGTCCATATTTTTTTTTGCAAAACTAAGGGGACTCTTAGTTTGGCGTTTTTCGCGGAAAAAACCAAGTCTAATTTTGTATGAGATTCACACCTCAAATTACACGGTCCCGACTATAGTGTAAATGGGGGTTTTACTGTATTCACTTTTTTTAGAAAATCCTGTTTTGAACCAAATTAATATTGCAGGTCAGAAGAATCGATTTATAAATTTATTCCTTATCTAAAACCAATATATTTTTACTTAAAACGAGTACAGATTTAAAATAAATTAATTACTTTTTTAACTAAGCAGATTTTATAACGTTTCATATAACTTTTTTACCATGTCCGCTCCCAATGGAGCTTATCTAAACATAAGTGATTCTAATAACCGATTAACTTTAAAATATATGAATTAATTCAAAGGAAAAGTGTAATTAAAAAGTTTAATTTTAATCAGTGTTTGTCAATCAGGGAGTTATCTATTTTAATCTGTTATAATAATATAATGTGTTAATTAAATATGCATTTTTTATTTCTCCTAGTAATTTATTAGATTAAACATATTATTAAAAACAATAGTGTCATTTTAATTTTATTTTTTTTGTACGAATCTCGACTTTGAATAATTCATTTTATTCTAAAAAAATGGCGATAGCTTCAATAGGGTTAGGAATAATGCCTCCATTTCCTTGATCCTGCTCCGATTTTGTGATCCTGAAACCCCGGTATTGTGGGATTTAGGGTAACAAGTGAAATCTCTCAATTTCTGACTTCTTCTCAGTGATTAATCCCGGGATTCCGTAAACACATATTCCAATAAACGTGAATACAGATATTCTCTAAGAATCTCTATCAATTTTAATACGATTTTATGGTAAATCAAAAAAGGGATCAAAAAATTGTAAATCCCGAAATTCCGGGATCACAACAAGGGTACGGGATTTGATGCCATCTAGGATTTAAGACGCCTTAGACCGACTGATTTTTTCATCTAATCGAGTAAGTAATTTCGTTCAACAGTATCCCAAATTTATGAAAATTAACGGATCTGATGGCCATTAGAATTATATGCAGAATATTTGATTAATTTATGAATCTAAGTATCAGAATTTTTTGGCTTAATAATCGTCAAATCGTGCAAACATTATGTTTACTTACATATTGTTTGTTGATATGTTTAAATTAAAGAGAATAAAACATACTTGCTCACATTTGTACAACATGTATAATGAAATAATACTTTGCCACTCCTTGCGATTTCTCATATGAATATATTTTTCCCAGAGATATATGTATTTCCATCTTCCAAATTTGCTGTATAAATCCCTATGCACGTAAGAAATCCTACTTAATAATTTTATGACGGGGTGCCATATGAAAGCATAAGGGTTGTAAATCGCTTCCCTGGGTGCGCTATAAATGTATAAACCGACGTTCCCTGTTCCCTTGCTGCCTACCCCTGTCTCGGATTAACATATACTTAATTGCCTCTTAGCATTTAACTACCCTTTGTAAGTCTGAGATTAAGTAGAGGGTATGATCATTTCAACATCCGAACAGCATTCAATTTTGTTGTTAACTTATCCGTTTGCTTAATTCAGTATAGTGCAAAACTTTTAGTTTTTTTTGATGAGTTAAATCAATTCTAAACAAATGACACTGTGGTATGTTTTATACTGTAGATTAAAATAATTTGTATGTTGTTTGAAGTCAAACATTTGTGAATAGAATATACAAAATAGTAAATCAAATACACACCAACCTCACATTTACAAAATTATGTTTTCATATATTCTGATCGATTACTCATCATATGTTGTAAAATAAATATCAGTTTTATTTAAACTAATTTACCTCTAATAATCCTAAATTTGTTATCGTTCTAAGAAACACAAGTCATGTTAATGTCATGTCAATTAGGATATTAAGATAAAAAAACAAGATGTATTGTGTATCTCTTCTAAGGCAGTATATATAGCTGAGTAAATGAAAAGTGATCATAATCTACAGTTTGCAGAATTAAACGATAGCTTTTATGAAATATTATGTAAAATAAATCATTATATTCATTAACACTAATTAACTGTTGCAGGAAGGGTGGTTAAAAATGAATCATGGAAAGTTTGCAGAGTTTAAATATTACTACAAGCTATGCACTTTTTTATGAGCTGGAATTTATTATTAGCTTAAAAACTTGCGTGTTATATTACACCCGGCAAAGGCTAATAAATTTTATGCAGCTAAATGAACCAATCCCTGTTCTTTAGCCTAGCCAACCTCTCGGCTAAATAAGGCACTTTACAGCTCGGCAATTTTTTTCTCTACCACTAAGTGCAGCTATTAAAATCCAAGAAAATGTAAAGAAGCAAGATTTAATGGCGAATGCATTTCTTGGACACTTTTTTCACTCGTTACGTTGATAATAAAGAAAATTTCACGATGCACTTATTCTTACAACTGTTCATTTTTTGTCTTTTTTAACTCGTTGAGATGTATAACAAATACATTGTGAAAATAATTATTATTTCCTTGAAGATTGATTGATTATATTATTTTTTATAATATATAAATTTATTAGTTTTTAAAATGCTTCAATAAGCATTTAACACAGTCACTTTTAAGGTGTTCACTGTCAATACTTGGTGGAATGGCATTAATAAAAATAATAAAAGATTTTTAGTATTTTTTTCCACTTAAAATTTATTTGATCAGGACCGGTTTCGCTCCTCATGAGCATTATCAACTTATATTTATTTTCCTTATCAGTTGATAATACTCGTGAGGAGTGAAACCGATCCTGATCAAATAAATTTTAAGTGGAAAAAGTACTAAAAATCTTTATTATTTTTATTTAACAAAGTTATCAAGTTTATCAAATTTTGCTTAATTTTAGAAGATATTTATGTATTTTTACACATTTAATTGAAAATAAGCGACGCGTTTACTTATAATGTCAGTTTTTGGCTTAGCCTCTTGCATCGCTATTTAATTTCGGTGTTGTGTTTGATTTTTCTATGAATCAGCTTATTCAAAACATTCTTTATTTTTTCATTGAGATCTCATCACAATACTAAATGGCTGGTTCACGTGCTGCAGATGATTATATAGGCTCATTAAAACATACACTTACATATTTGTCTTATCAGCGAGATTTCTAAGTTCTGCGTGGTTATAGATTAATATCTATATATAATGTATTCGGCGGTATTGACGGATACTGTCATGTACTCCTCCCAAGTAAACACAAACAAATAACGGGTATCAGAGAATCATAGAGACAGCGTGGTATATAGCCACATTGTTAGCAAATATGTTAAAGAAGAATTTAAATACAGCGGTGAATATTAAAATTGTATTTGTATACGAGATAAATCATTTTATTGTAACGCTAAGCTAAGTGCTCGAATCACTCGTATCGCACACTTGTAAAACATTCTGGTGAATTATTCAAACGTTCTACTGATAATCGATATCAAAGATATGGACACTCAGGTACGAAATACCTGATATGAATAATCAAACGCCTTTAAAAGCCCCGATACTGATACAACATTGCCTTTATAGCCGAGTGACCTGCATTAATAAACAACATTACATCAGTGGCTCAATAAACTTCAACGTGCCTCGGTAATGGACGTAACTAGGGCACCGATCCCGGACCCTTTTTGTGATCCCGGGATTTCAAGATAGACAATTTTTCCGATTCCGGGATTGAACATTCACCATGGTAAGGTTAAGTTAGGTTAGGTTAGGGATTTACAAAATTCGTAAAATGAAAATGAATGAACGACCCTTTTTGTGATCTCGGGATTTCAAGATAGACAATTTTTCCGATTCCGGGATTGAACATTCACCATGGTAAGGTTAAATTAGGTTAAGGATTTACAAATTTCGTAAAATGAAAATGTGAGACTATTTTCTTAGCTCTCGCGGGGATTTAAAAAAAATACTTAATTTCAAAAACCTAGGAATTTACCGAATCCCAAAATGAAAACTCGCGAGATCTATCTTTTTTTTTTAAGCCTAGGAATTTACGGATTTGTAAAAATGAAAAATAGAAACTTTTTTAGCTCTCTCGCGAATTTCTATTATTTTTTTATGATATCCTATTTTATACGAATTTTAGAGAATTTCACAGTTCTTGTTCTTAATACAGAAATCCCGGGATTTCAAGATTACAAAATTGGACAGGATCCCAAGATTGGAGGCCCTACACGTATCAATATTTGTGTTGCCTGACGAAAATATCATATATTGTTTTTGTGCATATAAGATTACCAAAGCTATTTAATTATTATAAATTACATCTCGCGCTCTTAGCCGAGTGGTTAATGTTACCAAGTTTCTGTTATATAAGGTTGTGCCGATAGAGGTTCTACTTTTTGAATAAAAACTTGTATTAATACATTGGTTTATGCAATTTGTGACATTGCAACATATTTCTTTCCACCAACGCTCAATCGGTTGTTACGGAAATTACAGGGAGCTTTTAGCTTACGCATACCCATTTATTTATTTAAGTATATACAACTTCGATATGAAGTCTGTCTGATATGAAAGTTCGAACGACCGACTAACGACCAGCTATCGATAAATAATAACTTCCGCCAAGATGCAGTGAAGAGTGCACATGCTAAGAAATGCTCATTCAGTAAGCACTTTATTGAAAAAAAAGTTGTTCATTTCTATGATTTCTAGATTATCATTAATCACTGCATCCATTCCTATCGAGTTAAGTGAAATCAGATTAAAAAATGCTCCGAATTGTTTCTTTCAATCGTTTCCTTTTGACTAACACATATATATACCACCAGATTATCTTTAGTCAGCCTGAAATGCAATGGCAACTCTATGGACTCTAGTTGTTTGAATTTACACCATTAAGTATTTTTGAAAACATTGGACGGAGTCGTAAGATTTTACTGACTCTAACTCCACAGTTCTGTTAAGAATGGTCTCAATGATCACCACTTTAAAGGTTCTTTGATTTTGTTATTGTGTTATTGTACTTGTAATAAAAATATCATTTGTTTTTTAAGCTTTCATTTTGTTCAATTAATAGTTACACTAAAAAATTGCTTAGCTAAAGCTCGATCAAATGAATCAACCGTGTTTAAGTATTGTTATAATAAACTAATAACTATTTATTATATATTGGGTATTATAAATGGGTCTTTCTTTAAAATATAGATAAATAATAGAATAATGAATTGCTTGAGTTGGAAAGTATTATAGATATCAACTTTGAGACATCATCACTTCACAAGAAATAAAAATCTCAGATTATGTAATTTCGCGTGATAAAAAACAAAGGATCAGTTAAAAACTTTTAAATTTAAGCACTGTCAACCCCGTTAGAGTCTTTTTACACTTTTTTTGTAATTAAAAAAAGTATTTATAAGAAGAATTTTGATTGCTTTTTAGTAGATTTAGTCAGACTTACAGATGTACATTAATTATCTCTGTTCATATTAAAACTTTCCTTTTTGTACAGAGACAAAAAGAAGAAAAAGGCGAAATCGTAAACTTTTCAATGTGAAAACCTTTTTATAAATACATTTCGACATTCGCATTTTTGTTTGGGTAGGGATGAGTTAAAAAACAAGAAAATTCTGACGGAATGCTCCGAGCCTTGTTTAATGTTTTTTTATTCTGCTCTGTTTTAAAATAAAAGTTTGGCCCCCTCTTTCTGAATTAATAATGAAATGATTGTCGTACATATTGTATCAGATTTCGGCTCAAAGAGAAAATTCTATGCAAATTTCATTTAATAATTTTGAATGCTTTCTTACATTCTTTTTGAAAGTTCGCTAATACGGTCATGAGAAAATGGTTAAATATTCAATACTCTTTAGTTATTTTATTTCAACATTTTTTTATCATGAGATTTGATGTTAAAATATAGTTTTTGATAACGTTGTTTCAACGTTCAAAAATACACTAAAGGACTGTTATTTTATGTATTAAAAGAAAAAAAAATCGTTCAGTTTTGTCAAACGATTGTAAAAACAATTTTTATAAAACCACTATTAAGACTTCAAACAAGATGATAAATTTTCCCTACCTTTACTGCGGCCTTTTATCAATATTGAATTGATGAGAAAAAAACGAAAATATCATAAACAAAAATACATAAATCTTTCGGTAAAATATTATTTAAAAATGTTTTTTCATGGATTTAAAGTCGTGTATACCGTTACCACTGTAGAGTAAAACCCAAGAATGTTAACCACTCGGCCACAAGCTTGGCTACCTAATTGCATACCATAAACACTAAACCATATATTTTTTAAAATCTGTTAATTTTTCAAAAAATATTTTTGACGATTTTGACATGTAGGAAAAAGTAAAGAAACTATTATTGAAAAATATAAATATTGTTTGTCATGTTTTACAATAAAATACAACGAATAGAAATTTTATTATGATTAATAAATTATATGTTATTCTTCTCAAAAGAGTAAGTAATTTTACATCTTAAGAAACTTTCTACGCATTGTCTTACATAATAATTATATCACGTTACAAGTATTTGGTCTTACAAAAAAAAACCAGGCTGCATCTGAATAAAAAGCTCATTCCTGTTTTTAGAACGAAGGCGGAAAGTTCATACTAGAATTATTGTCGTTACCTTAATACTTAAATATAATTAATCGTATTTTATACATTTATTTTGAAATTAACAACAAGTTCTCATAGCCTTTTGCAGGAAAATAGCTTTGTAACAAATAATACAAATAGTATTTCGTTTAATGTGCCTTTTCAATATATAATATACTTTGAATACAAAAATTTGATCATAATTTATTAAAGTTAATATTTCTATATATTATATATATATATATATTTATGAAAAAAATCTTAAATAAATAGTTTACTTCGAGTGTTTCGTTTTTAAAATTTGAATCAAAAATTTAATAAAAAAAAATGCTTTGTATATTGAATTAAATATGTATCAGTTTTATATAGAATTTAGTAAATTTAAAATAATGGTGGTATAACATGATGAAAACCTTAAATAACTCAACGAAAATCAATTTCCCTCAGATATGTAGGAATAAATTTTGAAGTGATCAATGTCAATACTTAATGGAAAGGCTATATATTAAAAAAAAAATAGCTAATAATGCTTGCCATGAGCAAAAAAGTCCTGATATTATAATTAAAAGTGGTAATTACTACGAATATGTATATTTTATTTTTTGAATAAGTAAGAATCCATCATTCATAATTTATTTTAATTTGATTATTATTGGAGTAAAAAAAACTTTATAATTTTGTATATGACATATTTAAAAACTCTTAATAAGGTATTGTTACTGTTAAAACGAAGATTCTCTCTTATAATAAATAATCTACAAAAAACATTATATTCTATGTTTTCTGTTTGTGAAAAAAATGCTGGAAAATTACATTGGCCTTAGTAACTTATTTACAAATAAAATGGGTGTCACTTTATAAGGAGCTTTTTCACGAAAGCTATGTTCTACACCGCTGTTGTAGAGCTTCCAAATTTTTAAATTACAAGGTCGGCGCGTGCGCATCGCAACTTTTAACCAACTTTTTGATTTAGTATAAGAATTAAATTACTGCGTACCTATGCCTTTAAGCGCCCTCGAGGCTGTTTCTTTGGCATTCGTGTTTTCTCTACATTTTGAAAACTTTTAAAAATATATTATAAAGTTGGTCACTTTGGAAGAAAAAACTCCTGCCATATTAAGGATCAAAAGAAAATTATTACTCTCATACAGTTAGGTCAGATACGAAAATTTATAAAATGCTTTTAATGGAAAAAAATATTTCTAATACTTTCTATATTTTAATAGAACATCAAATAATTCACCGTGCTGCTGTGCAGTCGCTTACAAAACTTCGACTTCTTAAATATTTATAGAGATTTTATTCAAGAAAATCTATCTTGTTTTTTCAATCGATTTATGGATTTCTGTCCGAAGGCATGGATATATGTAATGTGTTGAATTTCCTCCCACTCATCCTATCCTTAAATGGGCGTATCAAAATCAATAAGCTGACTAGTTTGTCCTAGTCTTATCCTTCTATCCCTACTGTATTTGAAACAAGAGAACTTGAGCAATTATTTAATAAATAGTTCTCGTAGAAAAAATCTGTTAAGATACCTTCTTAATGAAGTCATATACTGCACATAGTGATTTGGACGATTGGTTTTTAATCACTCAACCATAGAAAAAAGATATTACATATTATACATTGATCACTTTTAAGGTGTTCACTGTCAATACTTGGTGGAATGGCATTATAATAAAAAATAATAAAACATTTTTAGTACTTTTTCCACATAAAATTTAAAGCGGGAAAAACACAAAATTTATTTACTTTAGTAATGTAGAGTTTCACTTTGTTTAAAAATTTCCCAAATTTTAATTGGGTATATAAAAGACATCATTTACCAATTATATTTATTAGTCTTTGATGATTTTTTTATTGTATGTTATAGGTGTTAAGCATTTTAATTTTGTGTAATTATAATGTAATTTGTAAATCATTTTCATTGTTGATAGTTGCTTACACCTTTTATTTCAATTTAAATTTGTAGCACTGTTTATATATTTTTCTTATCGTTTTATAATGCTTGCAATGAGTGAAACCGGTCCTGATCTAATAAATTTTTAAAAAGTACTAAAAATGTTTTATTATTTTTATTATTACACATTGAATAAATATTATTTTTTGCGCTGATACCTATGTATATTGTAATAAAAAAATCTTAAAGTATTGTGACGTTAAAATTGATTTTTGATCAGACAGTAGAACATTTTTAGAAGTTCAAATTCAGTTACGTATTAATGATTTCATTTTATTAATGTTACTATTTTTATCAAAGCTTTGCCTTTTATTTTCTAATAACCCTTAGGCACAAACCAAGTAAACACAGCAGCCTAGACAGTGTACAACTTGAAGTTATTTGACATTTAATAAAATCATACTTACACATGCCTACTTTATATAAAGCAGAACCTTAAAAATAATTACATACGTTTAGAAGTGGGATTACAACTTTTGTCGCAGAAGGAAGGAACGGCAAGCAGGCATCCAAGCTAGGGCATGCACTTCAAGACAAATATAATATAGACATCGGTTTTTCATAATAAATACAGTTTTCGGAAATAAACCAAAAATATATATATTTTAATAGATGTGGTCAAAAAATAAATCATAGTTAACGAACATCAGTATCAGTTTTAAGGTGTTCACTGCCAATACTTGTTGAAAAGGAACTATATTTACAATACTTTTATTTATTTTGATCAGGACTGGTTTCACTAATTATTATCATCAGTTAACCGTTTGAATACCACGCAAATAAATCATTTATATGTCCCAGATTATACTGCGTATTTTTGAGAAAAATATTTTTGCCTGATATACACTCGAATTCGATATTTTAAAAACCTGTATTGACTCAGTATAGATAGCAATATTCACGCAAGTTTTATTACTAACAACCTGAGTTTTGTCTTACGGCATCTTCAGACATCCAAGTGCATGGATTAACATACAATGACGCTTAGTAACTGAATGTATCGTGTTTATATAATGAATAAATATATCACTAAGCATAAAGCCATTGCTGGCGAAAATCTCTCAATTCTAATTAGGGCGTCGTGCAATAAATTCCGTGCAAAAAAAGCCTTCTCTGATTCAGAGAAGTTTTTTGAACAGCTTATACAAATGTTCTAGTAGTTCAAATATTGTATGCTTTTTTTATTTTAAAATAATCGAAATACCCGATTCCCGGTTTTAGTAATACCGGTAATGCCATCCCTAATCCACACGCGTTCTGTATTTGTTATCTTAGCATTTCACACTCAGCATAATTACAGTAACTCCTTGCCTGTCTTTGGAGTTCAAACCATAGCGACGTATATTATTAAGACGTACCACATATTCCTGATGAGATGTGCTAACTTATACGCTTCCATGGAAACGTCAGGAAATGTTCGTAAGGCTTTTCATCTTGTTAAAGCAGGAGACGTTTGCCTTTTTATTTTAAGTTTATTTTAAAACGAAAAAGATGAAAAATAGTAGAACATTAACATTCACAAGAATTATGAAATATAAACTTCTTCTATTTAAGATTCACAATATCATCAGAGTGATGTGAGTTACACTTTTAAATTCATTTTAAAACCATATCCGTTCAAAATATTGTGCATATAATTGTGTTATCTTCTAACCATTTGATAAGATAACAATTAGAAATAGTTGTAAGCGAGTTACGCGAAATTTCACTTAAAAAAAGACGTCGTACACAAAAAAACATAATTAAGTTAAATTTAAATCGTTCAAACTATGTACATTCACTCAAATTTTGTCACTAACGACCCGGGTTTCGCCTTTCGGCATATTCAGGCGTTCAAATGCGCGGATGAACTTGAACTGACGCTTAGTAAATGAATGCTTCGTGTTTATATAAGAAATAAATGTATCATTAATTTCAAAGCCATTGCTTGCGAAAAGGATTAGCCCATGGGAATGTCCACAGATTTGAATGGTGAGTAGTTTTAAGAATTATATTAATTTTTGTTTTTTTGAAAAGGTTTCATGATTATATTTATATAGGGTATAAAAGTGGAGAGCCCGGCATTTGTAGCTGTTCATTTAAAACCGGAAGCCTGTTCAATTGCGCTCTATTTTTTTGAAATCTTAAGTTAAACATTGAAGTATATTGTGTCGTAAAAAATATCCTTTGTACTACTTTCGCATGTATTTAATATGATAAATACCGGTTTTTCTCACCAGAAAATTTTTTATTTATAATAATCCAAGTGAAACTAATAAGGCTGTATCAAAAAATTGGTAATAGAAATATTAATGTAATTTATATATTTGCAATTTTTGCACGCCCTTTATTTTTCAAATTTAAAATCTGAATTTAAATATTAATTCTACATTTGCAGCATACATCATGTTGACAAAACGTGTATTATGTTGTATACATTGTGGTTATTTAAATAAAGCTGTTTTAAAAAAACTGCGGGTTATTTCCATTTACCTGACTACAGTCGAAGTGTTTACTGACCAATATAAGTTTAAACAATAAAAAAATAATTAATAGAGATTTAACTTTTCCGGTTCTAAGCTCAAGAAATGCGACCCCAATACCCACATTTTCTTAAATATCTATTTTAATATGGGTGATACAATGTTTATAATTAAGGTATTCTTATATCATAGTTTTTTGGACCTTTTGTAGTTTATATAAATACGATAAGATAAGAGATATGCGCCCGCTTATCAGCGATCGTTCGTAAGATAACTAAGCTGAACGCACGCGTCAGTAGCAAATGGATATTTGCACTGAAATGACGTATTTTTTACGCGCAACTTAAAATATGATTATTTATTTAAAAAACCACGGATTTTTATAAAAAAATGTATGAAGAATGATGCAGAGAGATATCTTAAAGCCCCTAGACTATTTTTTTTTTTGAAATTCATAAGAATAAGGCCAATAATGAGGAAACCACTGGGGTCCCTAAACGACCCCCATCGGCAGAGAAGTATTTTTCTAGTCTCCGAGCCTCGAGAGTTAACAAGCTTACCGTATTTAATTTACCACTTTTAATATAAGTTCATTCAACTCATGCTATGTTCTTGATGTTTCGTATTAAAGAATCTAAATGTACCAACCAATTTACAATAATTTGTAAACTACACATAAGCGTACAATTTCGCATGGGTTGTAATTCCTAATGCCTCCAGTAATCGTTGTTGTGCTCAATTTACACGTAGAGTAATGATTGCATTCGCAAGTCACGTGATCGACGTCGTAATACAGTCATTATATTAAATGCACCCTCACTCCAACCCTTGTATATCGGCTCTCCATTACCAGAACACCCAGGTACTGATGGGGCCAAATATTCGCTCCGTGTAATGAGGGTATGAACTGCGCCGACTGCTGTCAATACACTGTGCCCATTACTGGGGTAGTGGTGCGCCAGTGCTGTGATACTGGAGAAAATTACGAACGTGGTTTCCATACCGATATGTCGTATAAGAGAAACGTCTATTTTTCCGCTGTAATATTTCTTAATAAGCACGATACAAGACAGCGCAGGGGCCTGTCGTGTGCCTAATGATTTCTTTCGTGTCGTTTTTTGACACGGCTTGTCACTGTCTGCGCAACCAACATTGTCACAGAACGTGAGACAAGAATAAACTAACAGCATACATATATATAAAATATAATATATCACTAATATTGTTCTCACTGGCAAGTCTTTGAAGAATGATGGTTTAATTACTAAAAAAAAATGATTTTAAACAACTTTTATTACATATGCTTAATAAATTCGGCCGTAACTATGAAGAAATTCAATATTAAAGTATTATTACATTTTGAAACTTTCTTAATTCACGTGTAGACAAATCAACATTGTTGAATTAATTTACAGAAGGATTTACCGTACCTAGTTAATAAAATTTATTAATACTATCAATGTTTGTATGTTACCCTCTCGCTGGGTCTAGAAAAATAAAATAAAACTTCATTTTTTTAATTTATAACATCAGAGTTAGAATCAATTTTGCCTGTTTTTCTTTAAAGCCTTACGACATTTTGTGTGATGATAGTTCTTAAAGAGGCGATATATGTACGTATCAGATTTTTTCACATGACACTTGGAATAACAAATTTATCAAATTTAACATAATATTTTACTTGTGCTACTTTTTAACAATTTAAAATATTAATATAGAGTAGGCTTCTTTTTTCCCGATGCTATTTAAAAAATGAGTATCACAAACTTTGTCGGTTTTTGAAGAAATATTTTTGTTCTGTCAAATTCATTGTGCACTGGTGTCAAGAGATTATTTCTTGTATTATCTCTTTTTAAAATTAAAATTCCCTTCGTCTCTTAATTAATAAATTAGTAAATTATTTTTGAATTTAAATGTTAGCCTGTCTGTATATTTAGAAGCTCTTGTTGTTTGTTGCAAGATGGCAAGTTCTATATTATTGCTGAAAGTCAACACAAAATATTGTACTTAATATTTGCCACATCTTAACGGAAATACACTTAAGCTTTATATACAAAACATAACTTATTAGTGAGAAAATTATAAGTTCAAAACACTGTCTCAAATGCAACCAGTTACTAACTGGTAAATTGGTGTTGAAATTTAAATATATAAAAAACAATTATTGTCCCTGATAACATTTCACTATCAGTGTTTAGTTATATTTCAGTGTTTTCGGAAGTCCGAACCTGAGACCTGCAAGCGGGAATTTTCCGGAAAAACTTTGTTACCTCATTACGCTACTTAGTGGTAAGCTTTATATGCAACTTGGGAGCTTTATTGCCTAACGCCGTCCGTATGTCTGGTAAACTGCGGCAAATGTACCCACGGTGGAAAAGCAAGAGTAAACGATACAACGTATTTTCTTTAACACATTAGAAGAATACATATTTTCTATCCATTAAAACATTTTAAACATTGTTGTTGCTAGTAATTATTTTACCGACTAAGGACCCTTAGTGAAAATTAAATAACATATTCTTAAAAGTCTTTTCGCTGAAGAAAAGTATACCATTTTGGTATCATTAGACATATCGACAAAATTTGATTCAGTTTCGTGTGTGCACTCGAGTATTCGTTATTTATAAATTCAATTTTAGAATTTTAGATGAATAATAAATGCATATTGAGTTTGCTTACACTTGAATGTCTGAAGACGGCGATAGGGGCACCACGGGTTGTGATTGGTAAAAATATAGTGCATTTTACCCAACACATTGCAATATATATTGTTTGTATAACCGCAGTTCGTTTGTAAATATTTCTTTTAAAATTGTACACTATTGTTAAGTGTAATTTAGAATTTCGACTGAAGGTGCTTGATGGAAATTTCCTTCTATTGTTAAGTGTATTTAATGAAAAAATAAACATTTTGGTGATTTAAAAATTGTATTGAAATATATAAAAAAAAAATATTTTTAAATAATACTAATTTAAGTCACAAAAATGCGTTAATAAAACAACTTTGCAGTATAAAGCGTTGATCTCTGTGCAAAGTTTGTGTACTGTATACTGGTCATCCGTAGGAAAAAGGTAAATTTTATCTATTTTTTTCATTAAAATTGAATAATTTTAGTCGGGTCCTATGACGTAGTGGCTAGTATCGTTGGCTTCGGTGCCGAATTTCTCTGGATTTTCTCAATACAAACAGCATTTTTTCGGTCGATTTATCGATTTCTGTTCGATGGCATTGGTGTTTGTAATATCTTAAAATTCCCTCCCACCCTTCCGATAATTCAATAACTAGGCGTAGCGAGAGCGATTAGTTAACCACTAGACCTATCCTAGTCATATCCTTCTATTCCTAATACTTTATGCGGAAGAGAGAAGTTGAGCGACTGAGTAACAAAATATTTTCGTAGAAAAAGTTCTGTTGATATACCTTTATTAATATGTCATATGCTTCACATTAGGAGCAGACATGAATAAAAAAAACACTCTAAAATAATGTTTTTGATAACAAATAAACGTGATTTTAACTACGATATATAAATGCTCATGTCGTGTGCCACTTCACTTGATGATGTTATGTGTTAAAAAACGTAAATCCTTTTCATTGTTAATAGTTGCTTACACCTTTTATTTCAATTTAAATTTGTATAAATAGCACTGTTTATATTTTTTTCTTACCGGTTGATAATGGTCGCGATGAGCTAAGCCGGTCCTGATCCAATAATTTTTATGTAGAAAGAGTACTAAAAATGTTTTATTATTTTTTATAAAAATAAAAAAGCTTTGAAATACAGCCTTCCTATTGGAAAACTGTACATATGTGTGCGGGAAGTGTAATTTGTTAAAGAGAGTTTATGTTTATACGAATTCTGCTAAACAAGAATACTCGTAAGTACTTAACATTTTGAATAAGAAGCCTTCGTTACTTAATAATAAGACAAGCCTTAATAATTTTGTAACGGAAAAGCTGGTTTTGTAGAACTTTTCAAATTTACACCACCCTTTTTTAATTTCATGGAATGATAACATTTGAATACCGAATCGTTATATTATGAGAAAGTTTTTTGAAATTAAGATACACAAAAAAAATATTTCAGGTTAAAAACTGTAGCAATTTTTTGTTTTCTTTCAAGATATTTGTTTTTTTCACTGGTCAGTCAAATATTATAAAACATAGCCCGTTACGTTAATAATTTTGAATATATATGTAAATACATATAACACTAAATTATATAAATGTTGCGTGAAGGAACAAAACTACAGATTACACAGGTTTATAAAACAGTTATAATGGATTACATTTAGGAGAAAAGTTGAGTTGAATGTTTTGAATTAATCTTATTGATGTTCATTAAAAATATACGCCAGTTGATTCGTCGTTTCATATTGTAATTTTATTAACCCTCTTCTATAACGCAACAACATTTACTATTACAGTGGAACCTCTCATAACGAGCACCTCTTATAATGAGTAATTCCCATAACGAGCAAAACAGATTGTGAAAAAAATGCTCCCTTAACGAGCGATATTTCGCATAACGAGTAACGCAGAGTTTTGGAAAGATCACTTTTACATCTTTGCTTGCCTCAAGATGATTGAACAGGCGTAAGAATAGGTTACCAAGAGAACCCTCACTTCAGCTTGGAAGAAGCTTTGCCAAGGAGCGTTGTCGAATGTGATTTTGAGGGGTTTGAGATTGTATTTTTGGCCAATACCATGGGACTGGAAGTGGATAACAACAATATTGATGAGCTAGTGAAAGAGTACAGTCAAGAGCTGACCACCAAAAAGCTTACGGAGTTGCATTGTTTTTCACAGCAAGAAGTTATGGAGGAGAATTTGTTAGTAGAGAAGGAAGAAATAGCTGAGCAACAATCTTCTGGCGCAATAGAAGAAAAGCTGAAAGCATGTGAAACTGTTGCATCGTATATTGAGAAGCATCACCCAAATAAGGAGGTGGCTATGCGTTTTACAAATTTATTCAATGATAATGCTGTCTCATTTTCACCAATTTTTGAAGCGTCGGCAAAAACAAATGTCTGCTAGGAAAAAATAATTAATTATTTGTCATTAACAATAAACTAGTCGATTTTTTATCGTTTTTTGCAAATCGAAATCGCATTCTAGGTTGTTACGCTCCTTAACAATTTATAAGTATGTAATTTTACTTTAATACACGTTTAAAATATAAAAATTGATTTTTTACGGCATGGAACGCATTATTGTATTTTACATTGTTTTATATGGGGAAAGTTGTTTCGCACAACGAGTAAGATTCTGGAACGAATTAAACTCTTTACGAGAGGTTCCACTGTACTTACAAAGTAAAAAAAAAAATGAATTGTATCTACACAAGAACAATTATACACTGTTGACGACAGAACAGTTCTTATGATAGCGTGATGTTAAAATAGCTTTCAAATATATTACTTAATAACAAATAACAAGTTCTAACAAGCAAATTCAAATGAAATTAATCCAGTTAAATTGTATGAAATCTTCAAAAACCTAATCGTTCAGAAGACACTAAAAAATAACTTTTGAGAATTAAAGATTGTTAAAACAACAAAAATTACGCTTTAAATTTTCTCTTTGTTTAACATTTTTACTGTACGTCTTCCTATACTCTTCTAAAGTAACTGCCAACTCAAATTGAACGCTTATATAAATGATATTTATATTTTACCTATGATTTTTTCAAAATAATTACATGGCTGGTTTAACTAATAAAAAGAACAGTTGAATCACTCTGCAATTTTATGTTTAATTCGTTTCATAATCAATCACATGTGAGGCATTTTTGTGTTTACGAAAATTGTGTCTAATATTCTTAAATAAAAAAAAAATGGCAGCATCTGTCAAGTAACTGTTTTATTATAGCTGTCCGTCTCCTTTTTGTAACAACATATTTTTCTTTAAGAATCGGCATTATTGCAACAGTAATTCATTTTAAATTTATCTAGCATCTGTACGCGAAAAGAATAAATAATACAGCACTATTTTGTTTCTGCAAAAAGCGTAAGTAAGCAATATTTCATGCCATTTTTTCTTAGTGAAAAATTCTTTATTGTTCACATAAAAGTATTTCTTTTCGCTATTACTTACAACCATACAGGATTTGTCCATTGGTACACGGATTCAAGCACTCTCTTGATAAATTTAACTTAAGGATTCCTTCATCACCTCGCCGAAGGAGAGAAAACACACGTTGAAAAACGCCAGATACACTCATGAGGGAATTGATAAATGTTACGCATGGGATTGCCCAAGACTAAGCGCCTTGAATACTAACCAATATGTACGTATCGAATATATACCAGTACTGATGAAAAAATGTACTGACTGATTTTTCAAAAATAAATGAAAGCCCTTCGATTCAAAATTCATGGATTTTTAAGGACTTATATATCGTTAGGTAAATTATTAGTCAACAGTAAAAATATAATACATCACTTAAATAAATCCGAAATTTATAGAGCACAATGCTTTTGTTACACAAATTTCTATATTAAAAAAACAGAAAGAATCTTAAAAACTAGAATTTTGGAACACATGGCCGCCTTTAGATTAAAAAAAGACACGTCGACTTTTAGCAACCACTTGATCTCGGAGAACCACTCGTTCAACGCGAATAAAGGGGTTAAAATGCTACACCCAAACACGGGTGGGCATAAATTATTTTTCCAGGAAAGTTTAGAAATACATTTTAAATGAGCAGGTAAATCTGTCAAATTACCCACTCTCGTATAAAATTCACTGCTTGTATGCACTCCAACACCTGAAGATGCCAAAAGGCGAAACCCGGCTCGTTAGTGATAAAACTTGTGTGAATGTACATAATTTAAACGATTAAAATTTCTAAATATATCTATATATATACATATAGTGCGATGTGTCAATCAAATGCTCAAGATGAAGCAAATAGTAAGCTGAAGCTAGAATAGTAGTCAAATAATTGCTCTCGATACATCCCTTATAGGCATCGCATGGGTATGGGAAAAAGTAAACATCTCATACGCTTTTTAACCTATATCCCCTTCCAATGGAAGTGTTTTCTACGACTGTCTTTTACTTGGTTACTCAACCTCTTGAATGTAGTGGAGATAGATTTAGGGTATCCAATTCCGGTATCTCATCCAACTCTGTGATCCTGAAGTCTCGGGATCGAGACAGTTTTAGTCCCGGAATGGAGAAAATGAAACTTGGAAGAGCTAAAAAAATGTGTCGCGCTGTTCATTTGAGAAAATCCGCAAATTCCTGGGATTTTGAAATTTTCTCAATCCCTAACCCCAATTTTTACACGATTGGTGTTGAATTTTCAATCATGGAATCGAAAAATTGTTAATCACGATATGCCGGGATCACAAAAAAGCTCCGGGATTGGATTCCCTAGATAAAATGATAGGGCTAGGACAGAAAACGTTGGCTAATTTATCGCTCTCTCTCTACGTCTCGTTTTTTTAAGTTTTAAGTTAGAAGAGTGTTAGGGAATTCATGAAATCGAAAACACCCATGCCTTCAATCAGAAATCAACAAATTGATTGAAAAAATGCTGTTTTTAGTAAACTCTAGCCCGT
The DNA here is from genome assembly GCA_031772345.1 of Himalopsyche anomala. Taxonomy (NCBI): domain Eukaryota; kingdom Metazoa; phylum Arthropoda; class Insecta; order Trichoptera; family Rhyacophilidae; genus Himalopsyche; species Himalopsyche anomala. Next base: position 1,101,488 of record CM062839.1, read on the forward strand.
GAGATCCATGCCATATGCTACACAGCACTCACTTGAAATTGGTTTTTGTTGAAAAAAGTGTTTTTCTCACTTGAAAAACAAAACCCTAAAAAAAACACCTTATATTAGCGATACAGTATAAGAAAAACAAAGTGTATCTAATTGAAGCTTTCAATTTATTTTTCTAGTTACGTTTTTTTTTGTAAAATAAGTCGTTGTATTTATTTAGAGACTTTTTCTGTTCATTCACATTAGAAGTGAAGGCAACAGAATAAAATGGTAGGTGTATCATGAAACAGTGCAAAAAGACTGAAGCGTTTATGGAATACAAAATGATCACCTTCTTCACGTCACAGGGATATTTAATGTTATTGTTTTCATTAATTGATTGTAGTTGCATTAGAAAATAAGTTATTCAATATAGGAATTTTCCGTACAAGAATTCTTCACTCACACGTATGTGAGAAGCAGGGTGATTATCAAAAGTAAAAATTATTGCTAGAAAAAAAAACATGACGGGAGATATTTTATATTAAATAAAGTAGCAGTATTAAATGTAATACATTGACTTAATGTGTTTCACGGAACGTTTATTTTCTTTGAAATACATTGATATTTTTTCATCGTATTACAATGGAGTTCTACCAATAAAATGTGAATTCAATTAATATATATACCTTATATTTGATGGCATTATTTTCAAACATGGCTCATTCCAAAATGGTTAAAAAGGAAAGTTGAATTGCATTTTGAAAAACAATGAACATTTTAAAATTATTTTAAGTTTTACATTACTTTGGAATGATATTTTGTATGTTATCAACATGGTAAGCCATGTTTGAGACTGATTTCTAAAAACAATTCATTTATTTTTATCTTCTAAATTACATTTATTTAATTTTTTTAATTTAAGATTTCGACTGAAGGTGCTTGGTGGAATTTCAATATTAAATTTGAATCATTCAAATTATGTACACTCCCACAGATTTTGTCACTAACGACCCGGGTTTCGCCTTTCGGCATCTTCAGGCGTTCAAGCGCACGGATGAACTTCAATTCAACGTCAGTTCAATTGTATTGTGAACGTCAGTTCAAGTTCATCCGTGCGCTTGAACGCCTGAAGATGCCGAAAGGCGAAACCAGGGTCGTTAGTGACAAAATCTGTGGGAGTGTACATAATTTGAATGATTCAAATTTACATTTATTTAATTTAATTATGTAACTTTGTCTGTTAATAAATATTTTTTAAGGACAAAAAAAATTTGCTGTAAGTAGAAGCTTGTTAAACACCGTACTCATCGTGTCGTTGGTGTAGTACGAAGAAACTTACAGTTTTCATCGAGATTGTATAAATGTTTATTCTTCTATTCTCTCATATAGTCATAAAAATGATTACGGTATATAAATTGGCATTTGCAGTCAAAAGAGCTCCATCAAATAGAATAGAAGATAAGCACTTCTCTACGCCGGACAGTGTGAGAGCTTAAAGCTTTCATCTCTACATTCTGGGATCGTAAAAGTTGTGCAACATAGTCTAACAACACGTCAAGTAGCTGCTTTCTATCTTGAATACATTCTCTAGTGGTGTTATTCATAAACTTGCAAAAAATACCTTTAAAACCCTTAACATTTAAGAACCTACAAGATGGACGAATCATAATTATTTGATATCTATGTATATTGCATCTGAAACAAAGTAAAACGTTATCGGATACTTTTAAATACAATTTAAAAAAAAACACCATTATAGTGTTTTTATTTGAATATTTAATTGTCTGCGAAAATAAATAAAAAAACTGTTTTATTTTAATATGGAAATATGCTAAATCAGATAAAAGATAGCACGCAGATTGTATGTATGTATTTCATTTGATAAAAGAAACATAAACTAATTAAAGAGTACACATTAAAAATAATTTACGTATGCACATGATATATATTCCATCATGAGCTTAATCCCAAAACGACGTGGATCATAATCTCCTTTTTTATAAGATGTAAGAATCTTTGAAAAACAGAAATAGAATTCTTAAAATTTTATTTCACAAAATAAATGAGTGTATTTTATCTCAATTAGCAGAATGATACTTTAAAAATTTCTCACCATTTTTTGTAGTGCTTTGCATTAATTATTGTAATAATGTATATATTTAAAAATCAGTAATAAGCGCAGTAAAATACTTAACATATCTTTTGGTTAAAATAAACACGGCAATTATAAAAATCCTAATAGTAAGCGAAGTTCAACGCTGTGTCTTTTAAAATAGTAAATTTAATTTTGTCTAACGTTTCCCGAGAAGCCTCTGCCGAGGCTTCACTTAATTGCTACCCCTTGTTAACAACCTCTTTTGTTTGGCTTGCCAGTAGTGCAATAAGCCTTAAATTATATTAACTTTTGAGATGCGCTCGCCAACTGCAAGAGAAAAGGACCAGGGGAATAGTTTTCTTGTTCAATTCAATGATTTTTCCTGTTACAATTTACGACTAAGTATAATTGTTGAAATTTTAGTTTATCTGAATGGTATTTGATTTTCATTTGATGAAAACTTTTGCACGCTATTGATTTAACTATTACTCTTTTCAATATTGTGTATCTCACTTATTCAGCATAAAAAGTTGTTTCAATGTTATCAATTTAGAATTCAAACTTAAACTTTGATAAAAAAATGTTTATTTATAAGACTTTCATACGAAAACTCAACTTGCACTAAAATTAAACGAAAAGTGAAAACAAAGTATAAACTTTAAATTTACTATTTTGGAATAGTGTGTAAAATTAACAAGTCTGGCTTGAAATTGTTATTTAAAAATATAAATGTATCCTTAGTAACAGTGGCCTAGTATATACAAATATCTTTATTAGCTATTATACTTATATGCTTCGAACCTTTATTTTTTTCATGCCGGTTTTCGTTCCGGTCCAAGTAAAAAAATATATATCGGTTCGGTTCCGGTTTTCGTTCCGGCAGAAATATCAATTGATTAATGCGTTTGATAAATTATGGAACGGTTTGTTAAAACGAAACTTATTTATATTGAAATATAAGTCTGATGTTAATAAGAGTTCGGAAAAGCTTTCCTTTCAAACTTCCAAGGGAAACTATTAAAAGTTTTCCATTAAAAAGTGCGAGAAGCTTTTAATTTTTATTGCTCTCAGTTGATACATTACATCATAAAAGATCTTGACTGCTTCAAACAACGTCTTTTTTAGAAAATAAATGTTTGTGTGCTTAATTTTTGTAGGAGAATCTCATACTTACAGGTATTGTATAATTTAGCAATATTGAATTTATTGATAAGAAAGTAAAACTTTTACCATTGATATTTTTACATGGTTTTTTTTGTTTGAAATTTACAAATACAATGTCTTAATCATGTAATCGTAATATGAAAAAGAATACTTATGGAAATTTGTAAAAAAATATATATATTTTTACAATGTTTTTCATGCACGAATCCGGACCTTATCGTATAAAAATAAAAGTGGAATAAATACAAAGAAGTGTTTTATTTTTTAAACATATCAACTGTGTAAAGGATAAAGGATGTATTAACATCATTTTTTTTAATCGGTTTATCGATTTCTGTTCGTGAGCACGGATGTTTGTGATGTCCGAAAATTTCCTCCACCATTCCATTCTTAAAACAATGGGGTGTTGCGAGAACGATAAGCCAATCACTAGTCCTTTCTAAGCCTTATTTATTCAATCCTTTACTCTCTCCGAAAAAAGTGAGGTTGAGCAACTAAATAACTACTAGTTCTAACTCGTAGAAAAACTTATGTTGAGATTTTTCCATTGGATGCCATATGCGTGGAGCATTGCTAGCGGACATGGATATAAATCAACATGATCATGCATAAACAAAACATCTTAAATGAAAAAATCATTATCAATCCATCACCGTTGTTAAAACCTCTAATGTAATTAATAATAAATATCAGTGTAATGTATACTTATTAACCTTGCAAAATCCCATATTGCTTATTGTTTTTCGAAACACTAATTTAACGTACTAATAATAAATATCAGTTAAATTTATCCTAATTAACGTTTGAAAACCCTAGATTGCTTATTGTTCTTCGAAACACTTGAGTCATATTTAATAAGTGTAATATTATAATTGTAATTTGAATAAGGATGTTAGAATAACATAATGCATTGTGTATCTCTTCGCAGCCAGTATATATAGCTGAGAAAAATGTGAGTTTAATCATAGTTCTGATGATAGTGAAAGCCAAAATAGCTATCAACTAATAAATATTAAAAAAAACTGTAGAACTAAATACATTGCTATTTTTACCCTATGATAAAAATCAAATTTAGTTCGAAGTATTTTATAACAAGTAATTTAATGATTGCAGATGATATTAACGTTACGCTTAAAATTTATTCCATGCTAGTTTTATTGATCGTTTTTAGTTTCTAACTACCATTCATTAAACACACATATTAGCATGTCTCAAATGTAAATAAACTCTGCATTCTTGTATGAAAGCTTATCGATTCAATCGATAACTAGACTTCTAAATGAGCTTTTAAATTTCCCGGAAAAGCACGTAGCGTTTTAATAGTCGTCGTAAAAACTTAACGATTAGCGTTACACTTAAAATGTTTCTGCTATTTTTACTAACCCTCACCTCATTTATTCATCCCTGTTCACTCAGTAAGTAATGTTTTTTTTTACAGTGAACCGAAGTGTGCTTACTAAGAAAATATATACAATACTCTGAATTGCTTTAAAAGTTCAAAGTTTTTTGTACATTAAATATTAATGGATTTTCATTCAAGCAAAGTTATTTTTTTTAATTTTATTTAGTTCTTAAAATAGCTTTGACTTATTTAATTTAGATGGAATATTTTCAACTTCTTCGTATTCGTTAAACGCTATTTAAGCTTTGCCATACAGCTGTTATTTAACCCTCCAGAGTCGAGAGCTTTTTTCCGATAAAAAAAATATTTTTTAAGCCACGGATAACTTTTATTCCTAGCAAAAAGTAAAAAAAAAAAAAACGCAAAGTCGTTGTTTAAAAGCCCCGCATGGCTATATGGCCACGCTCATCTTTTTATTACCGCTTAATATTGTGTACGAACAGTAATAAGGACAAAAGTGACTGTATGTGCACGCAAACATTCGGGGTTCAAATATAGCTAAACGTGATTTTTTTTTAAATATTAACAATTTGAACTCTTTAGATCAACATAATTTCAATACAAATATATAAGCAAAATAACTGTAAAAAATAACTAAGTTTCAAAAATTAAATTAAAAAAAAACGAAAATTCAAAAAATCGCAAGTACTTTCGGTGGCCGTTTCTGTCCCCACGGCTGATGACGTCTGTACCCTTCTTAACTAAATATGAGCGAAAGCAACGATTTTCAGATAAAAAAAAGATGAATAGTGGGATCAATAGACAACGGTGTTTACTGTGACGCTGGTTAAGATTGTAATAAGTTAAAGATTTTAAGTAAAAACATAAAAAAATGTCTTAATTTAAACAAAATATTCTAGCCTAAAATTAAACATACCTATATAATTTATATAAAAAAAAAACATTTTTTTATCTCATTGCGTTGGCTTATAGACTTTACCAAATTATTTTACTAAAGAGGATTTGTTTTTAACGAATATTAAGTACTAATACAGTTATTTAATAATATCGCGATAAAATCTACATTTCTAGCTGAGAAAACATTTTTCTTTCGTAATATAACAAAAAACACTTATTTTTAAACTCTTAGAAAAATTGTTAAAAAAAGAGATTTTAATTTTTAATAAGCTCTTGTTAAGTCAAATAAAAAGATTTGACATAAAATAATTTTAATAATAATCAGAATATTTTTACCAAACTTCTTATGTAAATATAGCTTTATGTTTGATATAAGATAGATTTATTGATAATTGTAGTTACATATATCAACCTACTGTTTACACAATATTTAAGACTTGACAAATTTTTTTGTAGTTTTAGATAATAATTGAATCTTTTCAAGCAAACCTAACAGCAATTATAAAAAAATGCTGTTTTTCCATGAAAAATGACTTTCTTAAGAAATAAGACGACTCTGATTTAGACCATAGCTTACAAGACTACTTTTTTTACGCTTTTTTAGTCACTAAAGATTTGAATAAACATTTTTTTGAAAAGGAATCGAAATTATAAGTTTTTTTCAAGCACGAATTTAGTTAAAACAGTCAAGACTCTAAAACCTTTACCACAACTCCACAGCCCTGCTTTCTAACAGGAAAATCATGTTATTTTAATCAATATTTTAAATATCTATAATTTTATTGACTGAATTTTGTTAAAATTTGAATCGTTCAAGTTATGTTGATTCGTCTTTCAACGTCATCAGACGTTCAAGTGCACGGATGAATTAGAACTAACTCAGTTCAACAGTTCAGTGACTTGATAGTATAATGGTATTTACAGACCACAAGAACACCTCAAAGTGTCAAAAGCTGTTAATACATAACAATTACATAGTTAGTTAAAATTATGGCAAGCTTTGTTTTGTTACAAATCTAGTAGAATAGTATTCTAAGAAAACTTCTAATAAAAAACAATCCCAAATTCAAAACACGTGCAAAACCCTGCTACAAAGCAGACACGGAGTAATGTGTGAGTATTTTTTTCTCTCCAAAATCGAGCATACAAACTTCTCTCATGTTTTGCGCTATCAATTGGTATATGCCACGGGGGAATCTTTTGTTCACAACCGCAACTGCCCAATCAAGTGATCTCCGGAGGAAAGCTTTGGGCCGGTCCAAGCCGGACGGCGACGTCTATATCTGGCGATGCCGGGCTATCTGCTGCCTGACTTAAAGGATTATTCCCGCGTGTCCTCTCGTACCGTACATTAAATCGCCCATCGAGGGCCCATTCATTGGCTTTATTACAAAACCTTTGTGTGTTATGCTTAAAAACGACAAATAAACATTTTTATTTAATTTAAAATAACTTTCGACATAGCTTTTAGTTTTTGTTATTGAAATAAGCTCACATGTTGATCGGTTCAATAAATTTTATGGTACCTTTGAAAATATTTTGCCAAATAAAACTAACTTTTGTATTTGTTTTCTTGATAAATTTTATACGCCTTTTATTTCTTAAATAGGTAACTCAGATTAAATTTGTATCTATATTTAATTCATTCCAATCTTGTGTAATATATATTCATCAACTTACTCTTACTTATAAGTAAAAATCTGGAATCAGTACTCACGATATAAATAAAAGAGATGCTGATCTACTGAGTAACAAACATTTCTAGTAAAAATACTTATGTTAAGATATATATTGAGATGTATTAAAAAAAAAAAAAACTGAATTTGAATCATTCAAATTATGTACACTCCCACAGATTTTGTCACTAACGACCCGGGTTTCGCCTTTCGGCATCTTCAGGCGTTCAAGCGCACGGATGAACTTGAACTGACAGTTCAAGTTCATCCGTGCGCTTGAACGCCTGAAGATGCCGAAAGGCGAAACCCGGGTCGTTAGTGACAAAATCTGTGGGAGTGTACATAATTTGAATGATTCAAATTTAATATTGAAATTCCACCAAGCACCTTCAGTCGAAATCTTAAAAATTAACTGAATTTGAATATCCTTCTTAAAAAACAACAATAAAAGAGATTTTAATTCAATTTATTATAGGTTTTTATCTCTAGTAAATTATTTAAAAATAATATTGAAATACTTTCCATTTGCATTTTTAATACTTGATACCTGTTAAAAAAAAAAATATCCATTATGACTATGTATGCAAAAAACTATAGTTATTTACTCATTTATAGTATATATTGCCGTACTTTTAACCATTTGGAATGTTTTTATGTGTTATGATAAAAAAAAGTATGTTCGATTATCAATTCCGCAACATTCAACATTTTCAACATTTCTTGATAAGCATATTTCTATTAAAGTATTTTTTTTCTAGCAATAATTGTCAGTTAATATAATTACGAATGTTATAACACAGACTATTGAAAACAATAGTACTTCATTGAAACAATAAAAATATTTTAATATTTCAAAAAGCTTTATTGCATCCCCTAATTCCAATTATTTCCTTAATGTAATTTGAAATTTAAGTTGAATAATTATTACAAGTAAACCACAAAGGGGTTGTGGCCCGATCGTTGATCACACTGGTGCCCTGATCGCCAAACCATTTACCAGAGAACCATTAAAAAGGGCTACACTCAAAATGTGTGGAAAATGGCACCCGATACAAGATGGCCGTCGAATTAGAAACTAATTATCCAAGAATTGAAATCGTTTGGAGTTAGGCAGTTATTTCGCTCGCTCTTCCGATCCAAGGTTTACTCATAAATACCGGAAACAAATTTGGATGCCGAGGGGTATGCGTGCTAAAATAATTTTATAACAAATTCAGAATTATTCTCGGAACTGATTTCCATAAAGAATATAAATAACGAAAATCTATACTGTTTTCGAAATGTTTATTTGAATAATGATACGTTACGCAAGTGAAAGTTTTCAGCGTAGTATTTGGATCTAAATTGCCAAAAATAATTTATTTCTATAAAAAAATATATTTCTTTCAAAATTTAAATCATACTCTGTATTTGTTTATTTAAACAAGCATTCTAGGAAATTTTAAATATTGAAATACTTTTGATGTTGCTATACATTAGCTGACAATAATACTTCATCATTGCAAAAGGGTATGTTACAAATAGTTAATATTGTAAGAAATCTTTAAGAACTTAAGCACTAGGTTAGATTAAGGTCGATTTATTTTACTTATAACATGAAACTTTGTATAAAAAAGTTATTAATTTAGTAAATAATATTCAATTTCACTATTGTTAGAGACTGCAGTATATTTCTACTATATTTTTTATGACTAAAAGTATATTTAAGCACGTCAGTGAATTTTTAATAATGTGTAGAATAAACATTGTTTAAGTCAAAAATTTATGATATAAAATGTATAACAAATCGGTATTTAATATTTTCCGTTATGATTTTTGCTAGCATGGAATAAAAGTTTTGTTAGCTTAATTTTATCTTTGAATGACGTCGAATTTCTCTCCAAAACAACACGAATATAATATCGCTTGCCTAGCCAAAAAATATGTTTTGAGTTATATAACCCATTACATTCAAATACCTTTCTTCTATAGCTCCACAAAAGTACAAATAGGAAATATTAATAGTTTTCTTTCGGTAAGCATATGTTTGCATGTGGAAATGAAGAAAAATAAACAATGTTCTCTCAGTTTCATATATGTAGATACAACCCAAAACATAATTTGAATTGAATTGAGATAAACGATTAAATAGTTTGCTTCACCTTTTAGCTGCCGTATATAATTAAAAATAATTACCTAGCACGCCGGGTATAATTTTCAAATATTAATTTAATTAATTATTGACGAGATAACGCGTCTGTGGCGTGTTGAGCACGAAAAAATTTGCGAGATATCTCGTCTGTGTCAGTTGTCGAGTTAAAAGATGAGATAAAAAATAATTATCAATTTTTTACAACACAGCTTAGATGTGTCAAGATTTGGTCAGCCATATCTAAAAAAACTACCAATTTCTTGTTGTAGCACTATTTGTATGCGATCGATGCATAATAATCTATTTTAAATGCAAATAAACTTATTTTGCGAGGCACTACTTTTTCTTTAATATAAGTTTTTCCGTTGTCACATTTTCAAAAAAACTATAGTTTTGTAATTTCAGTACTTTTTCGATAGCATCAAAATCAAACTCTTCCAAGCACTATACTTCAATACAATGTAAATCGTATAAATAAATGACCCAAATACTGAAATCGTACAAAATTCATTATTGCTTTCAGCTATCGACAATTATTCAGAAAAGTTTTACTACATATGCGTTCATCATCATTCTGATGTTTTTTTTTTAAATAAAGCAGATATTTGAGAACGGTTCAGCTTGACTCGTCCTTAACCACAAAAGGGCGAGTGGAAGGTTTTCAAAATTTGTTTGTTATTTGCAGTAAAAAGGTTTAAGCCCCCATCTCCCCCCCCCAGTTTGCTAATTTCCATGTTAATGTGCAATTTGAGATCAACCCTCATTCGGGCCCTTAATTATATGGTCAGATGTTTGCAAGATTAATCAAGAATATTTATATATCGGTATGTTGTTAAATAACCGATCGGCTATAGCTTAAGCTTAGAGTTAATTGTGGCCAAACAATCTGTACAGAATATTACTATGAACACTTTTTTTTCCGCTAGAAATCTTCATTGAACTTATGAGTAGACATCAATTAATTTCTTCAGTAATTTTTAAATCTCTTTTAGAAGCGACAACCCACACTATAATATTAATTTAAATTATATATATTCGACCACATATTACCCTCCTTTTTCTTCAAATTAAAACAATTACATATAATAAATATACATATTTTCATGCATATATTGTACATACGTATCTGGCCCTAAATGTTAGAATTGCCTTTGTTAGATTTCGGCCATTTGGAGTTAAGAATCAGAAAATACTTCAAAATACTCTTGGTTTTTATGCTATAAATCCCTGTGTTGTATGTTATAAAACCGGTGGTTTGACTTCACCACAAACACGGATATAAGGGAACGGACAAAACAGCCGTCAATTACGTCCAAAGTAAAAAAGCGACGATGGACCTGGTTTGGACATGTGCTGAAGATGCCACAAGAAAGCCTGAATTCTGCTTGTCTCTTCTACCAACCGGATGGATTCCGCCGTCGTGGAAGGCAACTGATGACCATCTATAGGATGTACTCGGTGGAGCTATGGAACGCTGGAATGACATGAGAGGAAACAGGAAGACTGGCGGGGGACAGAGAATCTTGGAGAAATCATGCGGTGGCCATATGCTCCGACTAGGGAGCGGATATGGACAAAAAAATCCCTGTGTCATTCGATTTAAAATGAATAAAATAGAAGGAAAGCTAATTTGTATGTCTAAATAATGTTGCAGCAAACTTTGAAACAGGAAATACTTATGTCCACATGTGTAAATAATCAGAAGTTTATATTTATTAGTGTAAAAAGTGTATACGCTCACTTGGGAAGCTTAAGTACGAAAGATCACCACTGTACTAGACCAGCGTTTCCCAAATGATGGGTCGCGACCCGGTACCAGGTCACAGAAAACAAAATGCCAGGTCACCAATTTCCTAAAATAAATCTGTATATTTACTTAATAATTTCGCAATACCTCTCATTAATAAATTATTGGCACATTTGATTTCTATATAAGTTTATCAGAGTAAATTATTTTGTATTATATATAACATATAAAGACTGTATGGACATAAATATACTGTTTTATTTTACCTATAGGCCGTAAGTATAGGCCAGTAGTCCGCAAACGGTGTACTGCGACACACTAGTGTGCCGATGCTAAATGTGCAGCAGGGCATTCCTTCAGTGAAGAAAAGATCAAATAATTTATTCAAACAATGACCAAATCAGAGTTGTCTAGTTGTAGTACTGATGTAGCAATATATATTATACAATTGAGAACGATGTCTTATGATATTTTTGCATATACCCTTATGTTTATATATGTACATATATGCATATTTGAAGTGGGCTGCGGAAATCTGGAGAAAATTTTGGTGTGCCGTAGGAGAGGAAAGATAGCGAAGCACTGGTATAAGCCATAACAACTGTAGTGGGTCACGGAGGAGAAATAGAAAAATAACCGTGTCGCGGGGAAAAAGGATTGGTAAACGCTACACTAGACTACATATATAACACAAATAAACAATTGCCTTTAATGAACATTTGATATATTTGAAATGTGCAATTATAGCACTAGACCTCTAGTATATAAACTCACAAATCACATGAGCTTATCCTCTCATCTGTATTGATAAGTTGCTTGGAGAATGTTTAATCGTTATTGTTTACAATTTATAGTTTTATAATTACATTGTCTTAATCACACTATACAAATGACGCGTAAATAAATATTCAAACGGAAATGTTTGAAATAAGTATACATAAAAAAAACATTTCAAACGGATCTAAATGACCATAATAAAGGACGCGCAAAAACTTGTTTTTACTTGTAGCGTTGCCTGAATTTATATATTTGTATTCTGGGTTTTTAACTAATTCGTAGAAAACATAGTGAGATATTAACGTGTTTGTATAAATTAAAATACTATAAACCAGTTTATTAATATGGTTATTTTGTTTTCTAAAAAAGACTAACGTCAAAAGACTAAGTAATTACGTTTATTATTCACCATATTGTAACACTTCAAAGATTCATATTTAAATATTTGACCAGGTAAAACAAAAAAACAGGTGTGTTTTAACATAATAAAACATAAACTTATTTGCAAATATGTTAACTATTTTCCATTTTTATTCAATGCTTTTTCTTCATAATAATATACAAAGTAAATTTTTCCATGGTTTTTCCTTAACAATGTCATCTTTAACCATTTGGTTACGGACCGAATTTTATATATATTTTCGAAAAAGACGGGTATGATTTTTGACAATTTTAAGGGTTTCGAAAAAAAGATATATTTTCCACATTTTTCAAATTAAGTCAATGAAATAAAATACAAAACATTAAAAATAGTATATATTTAAAGGAAAGGAAAGAAAAAAAAACAATTTCAAAAATTCCATAAGAAAAAACGGAAATTCAAAAAATCGTACTTTTGATGGCCGTTTCTGTCCCCGCGGCTGATGACTAACTGAAGTCTGTACCCTTCTTAACCAAATATGAGTGAAAGCAACGATATTCAGGTAGAAACAGGATGAATAGTGGGATCAATAGACAACGGTGTTTTCTGTGACCATATGGTCACGCTCGTCCTTGGAGGGTTAAATTTAAAATAGAAAACTTACAATTAAAAAAAAAATGTTTCAAACTCAAGTTATGTAAATACAAATTATATTGGTATGCGGCATCGCGAGTTGCGCCACTGCATCGAGGACGCAAAGTAAAATTTCCAGCCACATAAATTTGCACACTTACCCCATAGCCTCTTTGGGCACCTCATTACCCACCCTCCCCTTCAACTTTAATCTATGTTCAATTTACACTTAGTTTCCGCCAAGTTAAATGGATAGGCGTTTTCATTACTCACGTGTGTGCGTTGGTATGTGTGCGCATTTTTGCGAAGATGTGGATGTATGTATGTATTGGCATTTTGGTATGTATTCGTATTTTTTCGATTAGACCAGAGCTAGCCGAAACATGTTTAAATAATTTAATTCTGAGAAAAATACATATTTATTTATCACTTTTAAGGTGTTCACTGTCAATACTTGGTGGAATGGCATTATAATAAAAATAATAAAAGATTTTTAGTATTTTTTCCACTTAAAATTTATTTGATCAGGACCGGTTTCGCTCCTCGCGAGCATTATCAACTGATAAGAAAAATAAATTAAACAGTGCTATTTATACAAGCTAAATTGCTGTGGCCTAGTTGGTTAGAGCTTGCTCTACCGAACACGCAGTTCTGGGTTTGATTCCCGGTCAGATCAGAGTGAATTTGTGAATTATTCAATTCAAAGTTGTGATCGAAGACTGGGTGTTTGTAATTTCAATTCACATAATTTCCTCTACTCTCATCTTCCTAATCCTTTATTAACTGGGTGTAGCAATAGCGATTAGCCAACCACTAGTCCTGTTCTAGCCTTATTCTTCTTTCCCTTCTATTCACTTTGAAAAATGTGAGGTTGAGCGACTGAGTAACAAACAGTTCTCGTAGAAACAATTTTTGTTGAGACACCTCCATTAGGAGGCCATATGCTCTACATTGGGAGCGGACATGGATAAAAAAAAGAATGTATATTGTCACTGTTCTGAAAAAAGTTGGTATGTAAGAGATTATTAGTTCTGAGTAAACAGCAAATGATTTTTTAGCTTTTACAGTAAAGGCTCTAGCATCATTATTTTATGTTACATACATAGATCAGGGTTTCCCAAACTATGTTCCACGGAACTCTGGTGTTCGAGTGATGATAAATCTTCACTGATGTTTAAAACGTCAAATATCTAGTCACAGATGGAGATTTTTAATCACCAATACCTTTTTTTACTCACATTTTTATGTAACATGTTTTAAAAATAATTAATCAATAAATATTAAGTCATTAATGACATATATTTTTTTCAATATTTTTACTATTATGAATTACCAGACCTAAAAAAATTGCTGTGTTCCGGTTACCTTTTTTAGATTGGCAAAGTGTTCCATTACACAATAAGTTTGAGAAACCCTGACATAGATAATAATAATATCAAACTATAAATGAATTAATGCCGATCTTACACAAATAAGCTTAAAGTTAATACAAAAACATGTTTTTTTGGCAAACTGATAAGATAAATGCACCAAGTGATTTACTCCAGACAAACGATTGATATTAAGCTCAATTTTGTTATTTAAATACTTAAAAACTTTTGCCAGACAGATATCGATATAATTTATGGAATCTATGTAGGTCAACATTTTTTCAAAATTAAAATAATAATAATTGATAGCTTTCTTATTCTACTGGTTGTGATAAAAGATTGCAATATCTTACGTATATATCCATACCAGTGGCGGGTTACTCGATAAGCGAATGAGGCGCACATTTGTGGCCTCCAAATATTAGGGGTCTCAAAAATAGCTTAAATTATATACGCATACTTTGCGTTCAGATTTAAATTTATTTTTATTGATTTACATGGAATTTTCTGATGTTTTTATGCCGTCCGGAAAACAGGGCATCCAAATTGTATTGCTCCTGGGGCCTCTCATGTGCTTAATCCGCTATTAATTTCATATAAAACAATAGTATTTCAACTATCAATAACGGTTATTTAAATAAAATATGACTCGTCATAAAAATTCGGTCGTGTAAATCACTACCGGTATTTCAATGTTTAGTATAAAATTGCAGCATTATAAAATACATGTCATGGTATGTCTATATTAATGATTCGATTTTGATTAATTTTCCGCCAATCTGATACTTAATTGATGGCTAAATTATAGTGCTCTGCTAGTCGTATCTGTGAACCTTTACATCCACATTTTCCTTAACCTCTTCGGTAGAAAAGGTTGAGCTATAAATGAGAACCAGTTGGACCTGCACATTCAAGTTAGAGGCGCAACAGTAATGCTGTACAAAGGTGTCGAGTCCCAGGTGGGAGAAATTCAGTTACTGCCTCCTCCTCGACCAGACCCTTACAATTCTAAAGCTCATAGAATTGCAGCGCGCAGTGTGGCGATAGAAGCTGCAATGAAAGTTTGGCAGGCTCGATGGGAGAAATCTTCAAAGGGGAGGCAAACTTTTAAATTCTTTCCGAATGTTAAATGGCGAATGGAGATAACCAAAGTCCTGACTCCTAATTTCTGGACCAGCCAATTCATAACTGGCCACGGTTACTTCGCTGCCAAGCTCTTCCAGCTTGGCCGGTTAGTAGATAGTCCTAAATGTAAATGCGGATATATGATTCAGGATGCTGATCACATCCTCTGGGAATGTCCAGATTTAAATAATGAACGGGAAAAATTGCTCCAGACGATACGACTATCTGTCGGATCTGTCGGCCCCGTCGGTCATGCCGACTTGGTTGCATCTAAGGCAAATTATAGGGCATTTAAAGAATTCTCCGCGTCTTTTGGAAAAAGAGTTGATTTAAATAGATAAAATCTAAAATCTAAAATTTATTATTAACTTTTTATTTCTGCACACTGTAGTGCATGCAACCAAGTCTTGAGGAATTTCTTCTCGGGACATTTCTGGCAATATTTTGAACACGACTAACGTTGTTACGCTACGGAATACACCCTATATAAAGAGTGTGAAGCCGTAGCGGGTGGTGGTGGGTACAACGTTGAGTACCCTAGGGAATTAAAAAAAAAAAAAAAAAAAATGAGAACCAGTTTTTTTAAAAGTATCATCTGTTGAGATGCTGTTGAGATGCAAAATTACTTTGCGCATTGCTAGCGGATATGTTTGAAAAATATCATTGTATTCAATTGTTCAATGATAGTATTTTATTAAAAACATTTAATGTTGCCAATGTTCCATTATTTTATGTTGTATGTGAATTGGTTACAAGGCCGAATTGTGATTAAATAAAAAAAAAACTGACCCATAGATCGTAATCAGACGCTACATATGTATGTAAGATATTCTGAATTGATACATTTTATTAACAAACTGCACAATAGAGTCGTCTTATGAAACGATTCTTCAATAATATGGTAAGATGCTTTTTTTATTTATGTTATGAATAATGTTGTTAAAAGATTAAAAACATTTCAATGTCAAATAGTCGTATTTAAAAAAAACAGCAAAGTTAACTCTCATGTCATGTCATATACATAACAATTTAAGATGAGTGAACACATCAAAATAGTTTCGATGGATTCGGCGGTAACTTTGTGGAAGTTAATTTTAATATAAAATAAAATAACTTAGATTATTCCACGTATTTTGTGTTTCTCTATCATCCCCTCCTTGCCTCCCATTTTTATTTGATTTTTATTATAATATATCAGAATAGTACAATTAAAATCATTCGTACTTAAGCAAGCATTTGCAAAAGTAGTTGTCTGAGGATGTCTTTCAAAGAGGCGAAACACTTGTCACATTTTGTAACACAATACGTGGAATAATCTAAGTTATTTTAATTTATATTACATCAAAATAGCTTTAAACCATTTATGGAATAATATTTGTAGAAATAAAATACTTTGATATTTTTATATCTTATTACAATGTAGTTCAACAAATAAATGCCAATTTAATCAATAATAAAAATATTTTTACTAAAAAGTGGTGATTTACTTAAACAAAACACAACTTACTAATAAGACTTACGCTTGTTAAAGATGTCTCTTATTCCGATATATGCATGAAATAAAACAATCATTTTAAATTTACGTCATCGGACAATATGGGTTGATGTTTGGACACTAATTGATTTTTTTTCAGTTTATGCAAAATTGAACACTTTTGTTAATATAATATATAACTCAGTTTTGACCAAATTGTCAATTGATGACGTTATACAGCAAACCAATAGTATTTTTTAGTTTAATATTTAATTAATTTGACAAATAACGAATAAATGTATCTCAAAAGAGTTTTTTATGACTAAGTCAGCGGTCGGCAAAGTGTAGTCCGTAGTGCACCACCAGTGGTCCGCAAGAAAATCCTGGTGTTACGCAGAGAAATCGGACATTATTTTATGAACTTGGCGCATTTTTAGACGCATTTGATCACTTTCATTTAAATATGTAATATTCAACAAAAATGTCCAGTTAGTGGTCCGCTGGATTAAAATTGTGAATTTAGTGGTCCGTGAGCCCAAAAAGTTTGCCGACCGCTGGTCTGAGTTTTTTTAATCAGAACAACGTCTTTAAATATATACATATAATGAATATTCGCTGTAACAATGTTGCTGTTATATAACAACTTATCAAATTTAATGAATAATTGAAAATATATATATATACATATATTTCACCCACGTCCTTCCTGCTGTCAAAAAATTTTCAAAGGTCATTCGAAATCTATATATAATAACAATAAAATATTTTTTTGTTTGTCAATAATAGAAACATAATTTACGATCGCTGCGAGAGATATATATTTAATGTTGATAATGCACTACCATTGTTCATTCTATCATTATGACAGGTGAGTTTGGATGAAATGAAACCGGAAAATAATAATATGGAATTAATTTAATTCCTCCGTCAATCTCGTATTGCGTTCGACATACTTAATCACACTAGTCCATGTTTGAGAACCTATTCTTTCTTGAAAAATGCGGCGTGAAATTTCGTAATAAGATTATATATATCAGTATTTCTAAAAATATTATGATAAGGCTGCGTAGAATTATTTTAAAGATTCTTGAAACCCTTTCAAATTTACATCGTTCCTGTTACTTAAAAGCAAATAAATAATTCTTTTTAATCTTAAAAACTCTTCGTTAAAATAAGGGCTTAGGATAAAGTACTCGCTAATTTAATGTAATCATCAAATTATGTATCTTTAGCTTATTCAAGGTGTTAGCTAAAAGTTCTTCTATAAATATTTCGGTTTTGAAATTTAGTGCTCTCAGCAAACGATAGTCATAGAGAATAATTCATAAAATAATAATTTAATTTACCCAACGAAAGCTGTCTGCAAATCTTACTGAATTTAAGCCTCTTTGGTATCATAGTACAACCCGCGAGCATAATTTATTTTGTCGTTTAAATCATATATTACTGTCTCTGGCTGGTCAATAGTCAATACTACAATAAAAAAATATTTCTTCCACAAACATGTATAGGATAGTGATAGTAAGTTGTGCGTGAGCAATGCTTCTGTGTGTTTCTGTGGCCTGACACTTCTAAGAAACATTTTCTAACTCTAGCTAGGTACTGTTTTTTTATTATTATAAAATGTATTTTTACAAGGGAACTGAAGTAAGAAGCTATTAATATTTTAGATGAATTTGTTTCGCCAAGTAGTAAATACAATTTAAATTTCCAACCTGCATTTTGTAAATTACTAGTTTTAATAATTCACTGCTTATTTTATGAATAACGACGCTCATGGCGAGCATTTTCAACTGATGTTTTTATGAGTAACTAGCCGGTTCCAGGCAACCGTTGCAATGCCACTCAAAGAATGAAAGTGGTTGTGTTTTGATTGTGTTTATTGAAGTGCATATTTTCTTTGTCTGCTGTTTGGCGTTTGAAGTTTGCTGCCGATTATCTATGGTACGACAAGCGCGCTACCTACTGTAAATGAATTGTACTGTAATCTTCGCGCAAGTGCAAGCATACGTTGTCAAAATGAACTGTATGGGAGACATACAAACAATTATTTTTATATATAAGATCTACTCTAAGTTAATTTTACTATGCCTATAACCTTCCCGGAAGTACAAGCAAAAGGTTTGTCAAAATTTATTGCAATCGGATTTGTGGTGCGGCAACGCATAAAATACGAACCAATATACATTTATTTTTATATATTAGATTATTACAAAGAAGTTTTTTTTATTTTTCAAATATAGTGCCTTTCTACCAAGTATAAAAATTAAACACATTAAAAGTGATGACGATAGTTAATTTGAAAATGCACATTAAAGACGCGAAATACATGTTTTAATTAGTAAAACAATCAGTGGAATAACAAAGAATTCAAATTCAATTTTCTATGAAGCTGTTGATCGTTTAAACTCTGTTTTCAATAAAATACCATACACTTAATGTTGTTAATTTTTCAATCATTTATTTTTACCACTACTAAAAGAGATCTTATTTTGAGAATCACATCTATGAATAATTGACATCGAATATAGTAACAATATTCTACAACGCTATCAATATGCTATATCTCTGTATGATTATACAGACATGAATTGGTGAACGTCTCTTATTATACTATTGCATATTGAGTGAGTACATTGAGAAACCAGATTGCAAAATACTGATACCGAATCAAAAAAATGCATTATTGTGAAATATTATAAAACTATATATTCTTGTTTAAAAAGTATCGAAAAAATAAGCTTTTCTATGGAAATGAATAATGCTTTTTAAAAATATAATGTTGCGATAAATGATACCTTCAGCAATAAAAATAAGGAACTGTATTTATTTTTATTTTTTACTACTCTTATATCGATTTTTCGTGGATAATTTCAGCTAAATTTGAAACTTTTAAACCAAAACTGGTTATAGCATAAGTTACTTAAGCTTTATTTAGAATAAATAAGGAAAGGAGACATAGTAATTTACTCGCTTTTTCTAGTCTTCGATTACTACAGGACTTATTGTGAGTTACTAAAGAATAATTTAGATTTAAATTTTTACGATATCTAGGATAAATCTAAAAAGCCATCTTTTACTTTCAGCCTGTTAATTTTTTAAATATCTTATATCCATAGTTATTTTGCTAAAAATGGGGTGTGGCTGTGTCATGGACACATGTCGAGAGCTAACGATTAAAACTAGAACGAACATCGTAACTTCTCCGAGTCAAAAGTTATAGTAAATAGAAATCTCGATACGCAGCAAAATCACCTCAAAATGGCGGCGCTTTCCCCTCCGCCCCACGCGATATATCACAGTCCTTACATAGCGCAATTATTTTTTTTGATTCTTTAGCTATCCAGTGATTCAATTGAATTTTGAATAGCGATGATAGATATAAAGCTGCAACACCAAACTGTATCCCCCGATTTTGTTATCATTCGTTTTTTTGCATTGCCTCTCTATGGAAGCAATTTTAAAGACGTATTCACGTCAAAAAGAATAATCAATTGTCAAATAATGTATATATTGAATATAACCAACAAATGTTTGACAGCGTAGCTGAATGAAACAAAAGCCTTAAAATAAATACTGCTAGACTATTATTGCCAACAATACAATTAAAATGACTCAATGGTCTGAGGTTGGAGTTAAAATTAATTCTTACATACGAAAAAGTCAAGAGAGAAATTCGCAAACAAGCGTTTATATGTAAAACAGAATCAATAAAAGTAACTGGGTTAAGATTTTGGAAAGAATATGCACTTTACTCTTGGATAACAGCGTTATTGTGCAGCTATCACTGTCCCAATGCACTCGACTGCGTTTATCTTATGCATTATTTACAACTCGTAAAGTTTTCGTGGCCGGAAAGTTAAACCAAATTACGGCCGCATTTTGTGGGGTTGCCAAAAAATTTCCAACAAAATAAGTGCACGTGACTCGTGTAAATTGCCAAAAAGAAATATTTTTGGAAAATATTCTATGTTAAACGGACACAACTTTACTTTGCCGAGGAAAAAATATTTTCTTTATTCAATTAAAAGTTTTTCGTCGCAAAAAAAAAAATGTTTGAATACTTTTCGAATAAAAATGTCAACTTTTGTTAAGTTAAACAAATAATTTCTTACAAAGAAAGAAAATACAGCGAATAACGAATATGTTTTTTAATAGATATAGAATGATCACTTTTTGAGTGTTCACTGTCAATACTTAGTGGAAATGCATTGTATTAATAAAAACACAATATTATTTTGTACTTTATTTAAAAAGGTCAGGACCAGTTTTGCTCATGGCGAGCATCATCAGTTGACAATTCTCGTCGTGAGCCAAACGTGAAAAATAAAATTGAAATAAAGTGCAAATAAATATTGTATTTTTATTAAGTTATGGTATGAGTAAAAATATATGCCTGAATACTTATAGAAAGATAAAAACCTTTAAGCATCTTTTTCGTAAATATTTATCTTTTGGTCACAAATGATTGATTTATTTGATCTCACCTTACTTTCTAAAGTGTGTGTGAAAATCAATTATCACTCATTTTCACACATATCTTAGTTTATTCCACTTTCGTTATAATCTCTCAAGCAATGTATGAAAATATGACTTCCTTAAAGCTGAATTAATAACAAATCCTGAGAATATATCAAAAATACAATGTTTTGAATGAATGATCATATACTTGATAGAAGCCCATTATAATAATAGCAAAATAAAGAATTATTTGTCTCCACAATAATTACAGCATATATAGCTGACGGTTGTGCGGATAGAAATAGATATAATATATATTTTTTTGTTTTTCTATATACGCTCCCTAGTCGGAGCATATGGCCACCACATGGTTCTTTCGAGATTATCTGTCCCCCGCTAGTCTTCTTGCTTCCTCCCATGTCATTTCAGCTTCTCGTAGCTCCGCCAAGTACGTTCTATAGATAATCATCAGTAGTATTCCACGAAGACGAAATCCATCTGATTGGTAGAAGAGACAAACAGAACTCAGACTTTCTTGTGGCATCCTCAGCACATTTCCAAGCTAGATCCATCATCGCTTTTTCACTTTGCACGTAATTAACGGATGCTCAGTCCGTTCACTTATTTTATTTTACAAGATATATGTACAATCGTATCTTGGAATAATTATTGTAGACATAAATATTTAGAAATCTTTCCTATCTTTTTCATTATAAATAAAGAAAACGGATAAAAAAAGAGTGCGGGTGAGTTTAAGCATTGCAAATATTTATTCAGGTGTATTTTAAAATGTCTAAAGAACAAAAATAAACAATTACAGTTACAAGTGGTAAAAAAATCTTTTATAACTCATGGAAAAGTATGCAAAATGAATAACATTTATTTTGTTGACAATCATATAGACTTTGCACTATATTTAACGAACGTAACAAAAAAAATATTTTTTCACATTAGGGTCAGGACCGTCTAAAAATGCTCAACGGTTCTGATCCTTTAATAAAACTGTGAAATTAGTACAAAAACTGTGTACTTAAATAAAAATCTATTGATTTTTGTTTATA
Organism: Himalopsyche anomala; assembly: GCA_031772345.1. NCBI lineage: Eukaryota > Metazoa > Arthropoda > Insecta > Trichoptera > Rhyacophilidae > Himalopsyche > Himalopsyche anomala. Next base: position 1,123,793 of record CM062839.1, read on the forward strand.
AAGTTATGTTTCGTGAAAACAGGTTGTTGCTATTACACCTGTTTCTCGACTGGCATTGTATAATATCATATTAACATGTGCGATCATTTTTGGATTTACTATGAATTTTTTCTTGTTAATGTGCTATAAAAATATTAAATCAATATTTATGGTGAGTATTTATAAAATTACCATTTTATCTTTAACTTTTATTCATCATAGAAAGTTAAAGTTAAAGACATTCAAATTTAATATTTAAATTTCACCAAACACCAAAATGTCAAATTAGTAAAACAGCTTAACGACCGCTGGACGCGTATTTGAGTCTTTGAAAACCAATGGTTGCTGGCTGGCGGACGCATATATGTGTATAGGCGAAGTATCTGGAAGCTAATAAAATTAAATTTTGTAAAGATATCTTAATTGGTTTACAAATTATAGTGATTTAGTAAAATTACAACTTTTTGGGATTTTTTCGCAAAATTGCACGGCCGCCAGGTAAAATTCTATAAAAAACGTGCAGTCGTTAAGCCTTTCATTATTATTTAAATGAAAAATTATACCTTAAATTATATAATATTTTCAATTGTAATTTTTTTGCGACAAGAAGCAATTAAAAACAGAATTTTCGATATAAAAAATGGGAAAAAACAGTCAACAATTAATCGAAAAACAGTTGGTTTCGCGTAACACAATAAGTCAGCAAAACTATTATTTCTAATTGGAAGCTTTAAGCTCAGATGCATGCAGTTTTGGCTAGCACCAAAAGTGCATTGGTCATCGTTCCAATATAAAATTGAAACGGAGAAAGCTTGCGAAAGAGACTTGAACGAATGCATTGGGCTAGCTCACATACTCTCAAATGCACTTAGAACGAAGAAGAGGACAGGACGTATCCGCATACGAGTCCGGTTTGATATTACAAGGCCAGCTGCGCTCACGGTGCAGTTTTTGAGCGGCATTTTTGTACATGGACTTATTTTTTTTAACTAAAAAAATATTTATTTCGAAATTAAAATTGAGATCTATTTTACATCATTGGATGTGACTTAGAAGTGAAACCAGTTTTGATTTTATAAGAAGCATAAAAGCATCTGAAGGTGCATCTCTAAAAGAAATAATAAATATCCACAAAAAACCACTGAATCTACAGAGGTAATCTGATTGGAAATATCTCAAATTTATAAATATGTAAGTAGGTAGCTTAATTATTAATATCCACTCTAAATACTACTGCTAAATATCGTAAGTCTATCAACACATATAGTGTTAAGTTCACTTAGGTATAACAGGTGATTTACCTTTGTACTTCTAATTGTATGATTTAATTTTTAAATATATTTAGATATATATATATATATATGTATTTTCCAAACGGTTTTGTACGAGATATAGCATTGTGGTACTAATAAATATGATAATTTCATTGCCATTTACTAGAGGTGGAAAGGTAAAGCTTACAAGGCACAAGTAGTTTTAAAACATAAAACAGAGTCATCACAGATATACAGTCTTTTGTATACATTTTTTTTTAATTGACTAAAGGCAAGACGTTTTTACTATCACACATTATACGTTACGCGAAATTGGTCGAATATTATTTCTTTACAATACTTAACATGCATGCACGTGTAGAAGTATGTAAGTTTTAATATTAAGTATATTTTTAGTTCTACAATCAAAAATATAATATACATAAGCTTACCACGCCACTGGTCGAAATAAATACTTTGCTTTTAATAAACACGTATAAAAATATATAAACCAGGGGTGGAGAACCTTTTCTTCTCTAAAGGCCGCATTCATTTTTCTGATTCGACATAAGGCCGCAGTTAACATTGACTAGGAAATTTTTGGCCGGAAAAAGGAATTAACGGTCAGAATATGTCAGGAATTTACATAAATTTGCAGAATCACAGAATTACTCACCAGAGTAGCCGAAAGGCCGCAGGTTCCCTGAGCCTTCTTTAAACAATACTGTAATGTACCTTAACTTACCACGGCACCGTCAGAATGAAATACTTGGCTGTTATTAACCTTAAGAAAGTGAACTTCTACACTTTCAATCAGGCAAATTTATCAGACAATGGATGAATCAGTACTTTAATCTTTGTCTTACTTATACCTTCCGATTATACGAAAGCTTCCAGAAATAGCTCTCATTACTTTATTACCGCACACATAACGTCGCATGTATTATTGGGAGTGTACCAAACACAAGTGTACTTTTAGTATTATGATCTGCAAGCCGAACCCGGAGGCTAAGTATGCCCTGCTGCTGCTGCATGCACCCGTCGCGCTTTATTGTGCAAAAAGTTCAAAGCAATAGCCCTACTTTACCCACTTAATGTTTGAGGGTAGAAATTTGGAAAATTCATGATACTTATTTCAATGGGGAAAATCGATGCAGCAATCACCTTAGAGGACCATTTTAGTTGAGGATTACATTATATTTGTTTATATAATGGCTACTTATATATAAAACCTTGTGATTTTCCTATCTATAATAAATAATATTTATTGAAGCTCTATTGTTCATGAAAAGCTGGCTGTCAGTTTCCTGCATATTGTTTTGTGGGGTAGGTACTGAGTAAAAATTTAGAATATCTATCATTTACTGGAAATTGTATAGTTTTGTTTTACTAACAGTTCTATTAAGAGAAGGTTTTTAAGCGGAGAAAATTATTGACGACAACCACTATCTGTGTCTATCTAAATTTGAATTTTTTGTAGCCCGAAAATTGTAGACAATTTCATAAGTTTTGTCACTAAAATAACGACTACTTACGTTCCAACTTTGATATCTCAGTCATTAAGGACTTTTGGTAGATATTATACATGTTATTATTGAAGATTTTATTTAACTGGGTTGGTAAATAATTGACTTTTGAGAGTGCAAACACAATAATTTCTTGATTAAATTAAACTTGATGTGTTGATTTTATTATGGTGATATTTTCACGAATTCAACACTTAACATCCGTAAAGATCAAAAGGTATTAGAATATTAATATTGGTAAAATAACAGTTGATATACTTTTAATTATAATTCGCTACAGATTCTTCGAGCATAACTCTTCGTTGATGTATTTTGATATCAAATCACACGAAAAAATGACAATGGTTAAATAATAAATTAGAACACATATATTAATATCCTTTTAACAAATCAGACATTTTTTGACCCTGACTTAAATCAATTCGCCGTTTTAATGTTTTTTTTACTAGACTTCAGACACTCATAATAATCATTTTATTTGACAGCAAAGTCATTATGAGCCATGATTTTTATTGTTCATGTTCTTTATATTATTATATAACCATTTTTTCTCTATCTTGATTATTTTAAAACAAAAAAAAAACACTTGAAGAATGATTTTGTTTTATATTTTTAAATTACTTGATTTAAATTTGGATTCGACCTGTCGATCATATTTTTTCTACATAAAATATAATTTTTTTAAGATTATTATATTTTTAATATTTTATCTTTGATTTTAAAAGCTCCAATTTAATAAAAGGCATAATGAAAAGGTAAAAAAAAATAGCAATTTAGAGTGAGTCGATAAACCAGCTATCGACAAATTACTTGACAATGGAACATTTATATCGAACTAAACCATCTGAAAGACAACAATAAAAAATACTAAACGGAAAAATCATCATTAAAAATATAATTATTTTTTCTTCGGATATATAAGAATATTTCGAACAATGTAAATTATTTACTCTAGAATAAATTGAATATTAAACTTTTTTTCATATCTAGATTATACTATGAATCAAAGATACGTAGTTTAATTATTTATTTAATGAAATCGCGATGATTTGCAAAAACTATTTCAATAAAACTATCAACATTCATATCAATATCATATTTTAATTAAATAAATATCCCATTTAAATTAATGTATTAAAATATTTTGATAGAGATGGACATTCCATTGTTGTTTTTTTTGTGCGTTGTTAAACTTGTTTTAACATTCGAGATCAGAACAATATGTATTGAATTATTATTTTAATTTATAACTACAGTACAAGATTATCACATGTTGAATAATAAATGGTGGTTTTAAATAATCATGAATTGCTTAACGATTAGTTTCGTAATAAAAATATTAATTTTGCAATAATTGAAACAAAACACTTCGCCACTAATCTGCAATGAAATGATGTTACATAATTTGAGATATTTTTATTATTATAATTTTATTTATGTTTCAATTTGTCAATGTAATTTTAGATTTCTCCTTAACTCATTCAGAACTGGTATAAGCTACAGAATTTAAAATTAAAACAAAAAGATTTGAAGTAAATAACACCAGCCAAAATCTAACACGCGTTGATTATATAATTTGAACATAATATTTAACTTGACTTAGACAACTCCTATAGCAGTTGGATTTTTGTAAAAAAAAAATTATGCTACTTTTTAATTGACTAAATTTAATTTTAGTGACTGAGTTGTCAATTTTGACTGTAGCATCATGCTAATAACGCTTTCTTTCCAAACAAGTTAAATACCTATTTTGTACGTTAAAACAAAAACATGCTTTTGATTTATATATATTTTTTTATTATTTTTCAGGTAAGTTAATGATGATGAAATAAAATATTGGAAATATCGGAGGTAAGTTTTCAAAATATTTGAATAATGCAAGTGTGCTAAGATGCAGCCAATATTTAAGTATCTAGAGGCAAACTAATTGATATTTTTAATAAGACGCATCAGAACTCGTAGAAAATAATTTTCTTTCAAATATGTATAAAAGAATTCAAGTAATATTTTTTTTTTATAAAAATTATTAATTTTCAAATAATTTTGTAAAAAAAACAACTGTGCTAAAACCAGCAATGAAAAACACTATAAATTGATTTTTTTATCAATACCTAGAATTGTGTTACATTTACAATTCGATCTTAAATGGGGTCTTCGTGAAAGCGTTTTGTTAACCAATCAAACGACTTGTTCAGTTTTACCTTCATCCGGAAACTTTTTTAAGAGCCTCTGGACAACATCAAGTTTTCGTAAAACAGCTTTTATTAAGGGTCTCATACTCTCAAACATTTTTCAACACGCAAACTTGTAATAAGCTCAACAATAACATTGTACTACTTTTTTAGATTTACATTTTTTAATTAAGTTAAATTTCATTTGTGTTCCATGCTCTCGTCAGAACTATGTATAAGTTTAATTTGGCTTGACTACATATACTTAGAAGAGATACACAATACATTGTAGCATTGATAAACATATGCTAACACTAAGAATAATTAGGTTAAAAAAATGGAGTGACATGGGCGTGAAGTCGAAAAAGCTATGAACTTTTTTCCGCATTATGACAATAGAGTTCTACCAAATGAATGCATAAATTTAGTTTACGTATTGTTTGTATTCGTTTTACTGTAACGGCGACAAAGTTTCGTAAAGAAATAAAGCCAGAATATTAAAAAGCTTTCCTATAACACTTCATTACTTTGACAAAACTCTGCAATAGTATTTCACATTTAATGTTTTTATTCTCGTAAAATCACTTTTAAGTATTGTGTTAAACAGACGATGATTGTGAAAATAATTGCAATTTAAAGTTCTTGTGACGCTAGAGAAATAAATGAATTTATTATTGTTATTACTTTACATGATCGTCTAGTGTAGGGATTGCAAAACCGGTATTACCGAAACAGGGATCCTGATTTTCATGATGTTTCTTAAATACCGAAATACCGGTTACCGTAATCAAAAAATATCGGCATTTCCGAACTGAAGACGAATTTTAAATGTATATAAACCATCACACAATTTAAAAACTTCTAATAGTTGTATCAATATTTGCATGTTCCAGATTTAATGAACATTTAAATGATGTATTGTTTTTTTTAAGAAACGAGATTTTAAAATACTTCTGAAAATCACTCTTTTATGATTATTTATTAACAATTTTCTTTACCAATGTGGAGCATATTGACAACTAATGTAGTATGTATGTATATCCTAAGAGAAGAGTTTCTACTAGAACAGGTTGTAACTCAGTTGCTTAACCTCTGGATAGAGGAATGAGGATATTACAAGACTAGAGGTTATCAAATCGCTTTTGCTACGTCAAGTTTTTTAGAATAGGATGGGTGTGAGGGAGAATATCAAGACATCACATACATTCATGCCTTTGAACAGAAATCAATTAAACAATCAATCCTTAAAAATCGTCCGTGCTAGGATTTGACCCCGTGATCTCCGTGTTCTAATCCAACGACGTTAATCACTTGGCCACACAGATGGCAGCTTTTATGATTATTACCCACCTGGTTTTTATATTTGCAATACCGGTATATTTAATAAATGCAATATTATATATTTGTCAGGCCCTATGGCACAGTGATTCGCGTTGTAGGCTTCCGTGCCGGACTTCACGGGTTCGAGTCCCAGTACGAACATTTTTTCGATCGATATATCGATTTCTGTTCGAAGGTACGGTTGTTGCCTTCAGTATTGGATGTAGCGAGAGCAATTAGCTAACCACTAGTCCTGTTCTAGCCTTATTCTTCTATCCCTACTACTCTTTTTTAAAAAAGAGGTTGAGCGACTGAGTAACAAACAGTTATTGTAGAAAAATTCTTTTAGGGTGTTTACTGTCAATACTTGGTAGAAAGGCATCATATTAAAAAAAAATACAATATTCCTTTGTACTTTATTCCACTTTATTTAATATGTCAGGACCGGTTTTAGTTGACAATGCTCGCAATGAGTGAAACTGGTCTTGACCTATTCAATAAAGTCTTGAATTCTCCTCTTCCACCCATTTTATCCTATGAACGGGGCGTATCGAGAGCGATTAGCTAACCACTAGTCCCGTCCTAGCCCTATCCTTCTATTCCTACTCTCTTTGGAAAACGAGAGGTTGAGCAACTGTGTAACAAGCAGTTCTCGTAGAAACACTCATGTTGAGATAAACTGCATTAGGAGTCCATATGCTCCACATTGGAAGCGTAAATAGATAAAAAAACTGGTATATAATTTGAAATACCGATATACCGGTTTTGATGTATTTTTTCGGTATTGCAGTCCCTACTTGAGCGTGTAATGACGTCACCGACTGAAAAGCTCTCCGGATGGATTCAATTAAAAGTTTTTAAAGGTAGACAAAGAGTGGATAGTTTAATCGTTGTGGCTGTTCAAACAATGTACATATCTATTCTGAGATATTGTATTACAGCGTAAAAATTCAGAGAACTATTTGGTAAATTTGCACACTATAATTATCAACAATTTCTCTGAATTTACCTTTCTATTAGAGAAACGCGTCATAAACGCAGTGGCACAGCACTCTTGTGCAGCCATAGTGTGGTAAATTACGTTAGAGCATGCTCTAATGATCAGGCGGGTATAGATTTGATTATGGGCAAGACCAAAGTCAAATTTTAATATTTTTTTATACCTAAAGCGTCGGTGTTTGTGATGTCAATTTTCCTCGAGTTAGTCTCGAGTGATATTCCAACTTCAAAATATTTGGCGCATAAGAATAAGCTGTAATGTCAAATATTTATTTGTACAAAAAAAGCTCATACTTTTTTTTCGTTTTGGCTAATTACCGATTTTTACTACGTTACTTGGACCGCAAATGGTTATTATATCACACACTATACATAATAAAGAGGTGTCAAAAAAATTAAGCATTTAAGTAACAACCGGTTCTCGTAAAAAACAATTTCTGTTGAGAAACTTCCATTAGGCGGCCATTGTATCCATATTAGGAGTATGTTACTTACACTAGACCTTTATTTTACAATTTATTATTCAAATTGAAAGTCAGAGGACCAAATTCAAAGTATCTTCTAAGTAAAATTATAAAGTTATTAGAAATGCACTCAAAAATATCCACCTCCTAATCATAGGTATATTATTTCTTAAATTAGTGCTTATGATATCTTTATTGATGAAGTGTATATCTTCAAATTATTCATTTGTTTTACTTATTTACTACTACGATTATTTTATTTGATATTGAAAAGAGAGAATAAAAGAGTTTTACTATTTTTTACCTTATTCTATCTTGTTGTTAAAAATTCAGTTAAAAAATCAACTTACTTTAACTATACCATCCAGAGAGTCAGAAATATATTATTATAGGTCACGTATTAAATGCAATCAGGCCATTATTTATGGCTTAGCATAATCTTAATAACAATCCAGGTAACCTTACTTGCTGAAAAGCCATAAAATTAAAGAAATCTTTATATGGATCATGAAAAATTAATTTTAAATTGAAAAAATAAAATGTTATGTTTCAGGAATAAATATAAATATTTTGCAATACGTTTAAGACTTTCAATTAATGAAGTCCAGCTTCTTTAACTCGATGACTGCCACAGACAAGACATCTCGTAATTTTTTTCGTGCTACACACGCCAGAGACGAGTTATTTCGTCAATAACTAATTAAATTAATAGTTGAAAATTATAGCCGGCGTGCTAGGTAATTGCTATTAGTTATTTACGGCAGCTAAAAGGCTAAGCTTGTTAGAAGTTGTAAATATTTGTCTTTCTTCTGTACTTACATAACTTTTTTTCTTTCTCAGAGAGGTCGAACATTATCTGCAGAGAGTTTAAGTATTGATAAATTTAATTTCTACAGAAAAAATAATGCTTACACGATACGTAGAACATTGCAACAAATATATTTTAAAGTAAATGTAAAATTTACAGTAAAAAAGACAATGTCATTTTACGAAGGTTTTTAAAATCTTTCCATAAAAATACCATCACTTTCGATATCGATAAAAAATAATCTTCCAAATGAAATTGAAAATTTTTATGCTCGCGATATAGATCAAAATTAAAAAAGGTCAGTGACATTGCTTCTTTTTCAGTCCCGCTCTCGCGCCGTGCGATAGAAAAGGACAAAAGTTTTTTCCGCATTGCACCTGGATTTCTCGACTTTCTCTGATGCGCGGTAGGCACTAAACGTAGATTTATGTAATTCGGAAGGTTTTTTTTATTCCGAATCTGTGATACATGTGGAAAATTAACATTTTTATTTGAAAATCTTGATATGTCGCGTTTTACGGTTCTGCGGGACTGGTTCTAGTCTCTTTGGCTCGGAAACATTTTTCTTATTACAGTAGAAACCCAACGATAAAATTTTTGGTTGTATTATACCACCCTTTTCTGCCAAAATGCCAGCACTAAAATAAAAATACTATTCTAAAACAGACATTTCGAAAAAGAAATATGTTTTTTTTTATAAAAAAAAAACATCTACGCTCTCAATAAATAGTGCAAACACCTTTTTTGACCTTTTTCATATTAATTTAATGCTACAGGCCTAATCGCAAAATGGCGTGTATAATTTTCCAGTTGGATAATTCATGGCCCTTGACTCGAACCGAATTAAGTTGTAGTATATGAAAGATTATGTGGCTTTACACCTTGTATTTTGGTGTTTATCGATTAACTACTCGTAAACCGATAAGAAAATCTTATATATTTTCACTTTCAAACATTGGACCTATCTATGTTTAAACTCATTACCAACAAGACATTTTGACCGTAGAAGAAGTGAAGTTTACATTAAATGAAATCTAGATATATATAAATGAATGTTTTTTTGTTTGTTTGTCCCGTATGCGTTCATATACCTTTCATCCGATTGCGATAAAAATTTAGTGAGTTGTTGTACGGACGTAGGTTAACAATGGGGTTTGCTTTATATTAAAGTAGTTATCGTTCTGGGGAAGCAGTGAGCTTTTTTTATCACTTCTATGCAATTATATGCATTACTATATTGTGTATCCAAAAGCACTTCGATAAAAACAATTAAAATAAGAACACTTTCTTACTTTGAGTGGCATTGCAACGCATGCCGGATACTCGCTAGTTCTTCATAAAATAAATAGTACTTACTTTTCATATTATGGTATATAAATGATATATTTAAATGCTTCCTAGAATATTGCGTGTTGTAAACTAAGATCATTTAAAAAGCTTTTTGTTATATTAATATTAATCATCTGTGTATTTAAAATAACTTGTATATAAGAACAAGTAGGTTTTTTCAAAGTTAGTATCATAAATACGAAGAAGTTGTGCCAGATTTCAGTTTTTTTCACATGCAATACTGCGCATTATGTGCTGACAGAAAGAGTGTGTGAGTGTCGTTTATTGTGCTCTGCGTTACAGACAAATATGTATGAATTAAAAAAGTAATATACTCATCTGTGCTTAATGAGATCAGCACCGACAAACAATATTGCTTCAGTGGCAAATAGTTCAAATGATTCTGTTGATAATGCTCTTCATGAACAAAACCGGTCATGATCTTATTAAATAAAAATATTAATTAGTACAAATGAGTAATTTTTTTTTTAATGTAATGCCTTTTCACCAAGTATTGACATTGAACACCATAAAAATGAAATATGTATAAAAATAAATCAAGATCTTAAATAATATACTGTTGTCGGTAGTGACTGAGAAAGCCAATGAATTAATTATAAGGCTTTTTTGTATCTCAATCGTTGTATGCAATTTTAATGGAAACCATACCATAAAAAATCGCCAACAGAAGACAGACATCATGATTCATGATTGAATGTAATGTTTGGGAAATTAAATTCCATCTTAAATTAAAGAAACAACGTTATCTAAAAATATATGAATAGTTTTTTACACTTTCAGCATTTTTATTTAGAATAACAGGTAAATTATATTTATGTAAAAAGGTGAATACTCAACCAACAAAAAATATCGTTAGCAAGAAGTTGACACGACGTTGTTATGAATAGGTTAAGAATCTTAAAATTTCTAGAAAATTTGCTGAGAAAAAAATATTGTAGCACCCAGAATCGATACCGAAAGACATCGAACATACTAAATAAAGCCGTAAAACATATTAAAAATCTAATTTCATCACTGCTTAGTTAATACAACGTATAATAGTTTCCAGTAACTTAAAATCCATTGGTCATTTGGCTCTTTCATAAAATAGCTCTCGGGACAAGGGCACGTTTTACTTACAAGATTTAACAAGGGGAGGTCGATTTTTTCCACCCCTAAACCCTCCGACCTTATTAGTTAATCACAAAGTTTGAAACTTATACCGGTAAGTTAGTCTACGAATTTATTCTTTTAGTTCTCGGCGAAGTTTTACCGAGATAGAAAAAAACACGCTATTGTTGTATAACTTTGGTGATTTCGCCAAATGAATTGTAAAAACATTATGTTATTTCTGGAAAATATTAGATTCGAACAAAATCTTCTACAATTATTTATTTAACGTATCTTTTTAAAGTTTATTTTTAAATCCTACATTATTTAATTAATGTAAATTTGAATCGTTCAAATTAAATACATTCACACAAGTTTTGTCAATAACGAACCGGGTTTCGCCTTTCGGCACGGATGAACTTGAACTGACGTTCAGTAAATAAATGTATCGTGCTTATATAATAAATAAATGTATCACTAAGATTAAGGATTAACCCACGGGAATGCCTACAGATTTGAATGGTGAGTAATTTCAAGAACTAAATTTATCTTGTTTGCTGGATAAAAAATATGTTTACATTTATTTACATATACACTCTTGCAGACCCACTCTTGTATCCTTGTCTAAAATTGATTTACGGAGATAGAGATTGCATCGTTACAATTACAATATGCAACAATTTTAGCAGCACCCTCTAAATATGAAAAAATAAAATGCCCAATTGTATTTTGAAATGATCACAAGGAGGCGTTTTGCATTATGCTGTTGAAATAATAAGAAATAGAACATATATTTTCATCAATAAACAATAATGATAAATTAAAATTGATATCTTTAATATTCTACTATTTGTGTAAGTGTTTCACGTGATTAGTAAAAATAATATTACGATTAAGATGTTTTTGTTAAAAGACGAAACATGGTTCACATATAATTTGACAACTGGTGAAATTACAAACTGATCAATAATAATTTTACTATAAATCAAAAGATAAATCAAAACGATGTTAAAAAAGTTAGTGCTGACTTGAAAATATAATAGTTAAATCGTTTGTGATTTTCATTTAATTATTGTGTATTAACATGTAAAAAAAAAAAAATTCAGCTAAATAAGAATGCAAATAATATTCAAAATATTAAATTATTTATTCATCATGATACAATACCATTTGAGCCCTCGAGAAGTGAAGTGAGTCAATTAATAAAATGGTAAAACTTTTTTATTTGACTTTTAAGTACAATCACGTCTTTAATATGTATTTTGGTGGATTAAATATTTTTATTGTACAGAGATTACACTATTGTTATGTTTATTAACTGAAGTTAATTCACTTTTACAATACTTTAAGAAGTGTAGAATACTGAATACTACAATGCATCTATTTTTTTTTCTGAAATACCACTTGTTCATCTACCTCTAATAAACCCGTTTATATAGTCTTGCTTAAAATCATTATAGTAAAGTTTTTGGAATAAAATGACAGCAAAGTGTGCTCGGATATCTGTGGCAAAGAAGCGATCAAAAATGTTTTTTTTTTTTTTGTATTATAATAATAAATATAATTTCGTGGTAGTATTACGTTAGACATAACATTCTTTACAGTGTATATAGCTGAAAAATCAGACAAAAAGAATGATTTAACGTAATTATTCTGTCACAACGTTTACCCTAACTAATTCTAACACTCGTACTGACGTTTTCCTGTACAAAAAGTGTAAATAATGATGCTTTAAATATTTGACACGAAACGAAATGTCACTTTTTCATAAGAAATTTACATGAAAGTTCAAATTTTTGTCCGGCCTAGGGTTCGCCGTGCTGATATTACCAAAACCGGTATCAAGGAATTTTAACAATTTTGGAATTATAAAAACCGGTTTTGAAAATGCAAAATACTAGAATTTCAGTATTGATAATTAGGTAGAATCAAAATATTTCGTTTTTTTAGAAAGTCCACTCCCAATGTGGAACATATAGACTCCTAATGGAGTTTATCTCAATAGAAGATTTTTCACGAAAACTGCTAGCTACTCAGTTGCTCAACCTATCTTTTTCCAAAGAGTGTAGGATTAGGAGGATAGGGCTAAGACAGGACTAGTGGTCAGCTAATTGCTCTCGATACGCCCTGTTAATAAGATAGGAGGGGTGAATTCAAAACATCACATACATCCATGCCTTCGTACAGAAATTCACAAATCAATTTATAAAACTGTCCGTACTGGGATTCGAACTCGTGACCTCCGTGGCCTTAGCCAACGTCGTTGACCACTCGACTACACAGGCGGCTGAATTTATTTTATACATAGATGATTTTTTTATAATAAAAATCTAACGAATGTCGTGCTTATAAGTCACATGACATCTATAAGTGTCCTTGGTGGTATCGGCTGATAATTTAATTAAAGTCACGTGTTAGCTTGTACCTCAGTTTCATTTATTATCGTATTAGTTATTGTAAACAATTGTTTATTTGTTTAAATATTATCATTAAGTAATATTTTACATATGACTGGCGACGCTCATCTTAAATTTCGCATCAATCAATACTGTTTTTTTTTTTTTTTAATAACTGTTAATTTTTTCAAATACCGGTATTGACATATTATTTGTTGCAACCCTAGTCTGGCCCCGTTCAGGGCCGTACTTAAAACCGTTTGCATGTTTTTGCTGCTGTCACGCAAAAGTCATGTAACAATGTTTCAATGGAGAAGAACATTTGTATTTTAACCCTTTTCACAAAGTTAAGAAATGAATTTTACTTTTTCAAGTCAAACTTTTAAAAAAAAAAACTTCATAATTTTTTACTTTAGTACTTCATAATAAGAACAATCTTTAAAAGTTAAACAATAAACCTCTCTTTAGTGAAGTTTGAACATTTCCAATTAAAAGAATCCTTTTTGTACTTACTAATTCTCATTCGAAAATTACTGGCTATTATTTATTAAACTTTTTGTAATATCAGTCTTGTGAAAATAATTAAACTTTTTATTTCATGAAGGTACATATTATTAAAAAAAAACTACACATAAATTTAACTTGTTTAATATTCAACTTACTTCTTTATTTTTAGACCTTTTTAAAATATCGGTTGGAGTATTATTTTAGATATATTTTAATTGATGGACAATTTTTTTTTTATACGACAGTCAGTGATTTTTAATTACATATAAAGAATATATGAGCGCATTAGTTGAAAAACCTACCTAACTCCAAAAACCAACCACAATTAATATTTGTAATAATATTTGCCAATTGTTGGCAAAGTTCAAGCTTTTTGGATTTAAGTAGGTTTTGAGACTAAACACATTTTTTAAAGTGCGTTTTCTCTGTATTTAGAGAGGTTTTGAAATCTAAAATTTATTTATTGTGTATATATTGAAATAGAGAACAAGCATCAAAATTAAAAATAAAATAAAATGGTCTTTAGGTACGTTTTGAAGTTAAGATCCTGATATATCAAGCGTGAATAAAAAAGATTTATTCGTTTGTTAAAAATTGGCAAACAATATTAACTGTACTCTAATTATTTCTAAAATTTTCTGATGAAAGTATATAATCACCTATGTTTAAAAATAATAATAAAATATATATCTACATAAAATTCTACATCATAACATGGAAGAGTTTTTTTTTACAAAGACATCTTAGAGATAAATAAGATATAGTTAAATAGTTTGTCAGTTTTGAACGAACAAGCTAATCTTCTTTATTCACCCGATGAACAAATGCTTGTTTTTTACTTAACCCTCCAAGGACGAGTGTGACCATATGGTCACAGTAAACACCGTTGTCTATTGATCCCACTATTCATAATTTTTCCAAATGAATATTGTTGCTTTCACTCATATTTGATTAAGAAGAGTACAGACTTCAGTTAGTCATCAGCCGTGGGGACAGAAACGGCCACCAAAAGCACATGCGATTTTTTTAATTTCTGTTATTTTTAATGGATTTTTTTAACCGTTAGTTATTTTTTTATCAAAACATCAAATTATTTATAGTTCTTTTGCTCACATATTTGTATTGACAATATGTTGATCTAAAGAGGTCAAATTGTAAATGTTTCTCGTTTAGCTATATTTCAACCCCAAATGTTTGCGTACCCATATGGCCACTCTCGTCCTTACTACTGTTCGTAGACAATATTACACTGTAATAAAAGGATGAAAAAGACCATATAGTCATGCGGGGTTTCTATCAAAGACTGCGGTTTTTTTTTTGTTAGGAATAAATGTTGTCCGTGAATTCAATATTGCTTAAAAAATATTTTTTTTATCGAAAAAAAAGTTCTCGTCTCTTGAGGGTTAATTAACGGCAATAACCTTTATTTAAAAACGTTAAAACATAACGCTGTTGATGAAATATTTGAGGATGTAAAGCGAAATTACTTTAATATGTTAAAGCTACGTGGAGATATATCTTGTCACTACATTTATCCCATCTTACAAACCCTCGACATGGCAGCTATCAATGCTACCAATTTCAAGTACATATAAGCAATTTGTAGTAGATCGTTTTTGAAACTACTGAAAGGCTGTTGGGTCACGCTGAATTTAAAGGGTTATTTTTAAGGATCGATCGCGTGGTGGCTTTTCATAGGTATCGTCAAAATTGTGACAAAACTCAAACTGAAACAAGCCCATTAAATGACATCACGGCAAAAAATACTAGCGTGCAAGAAATATTAAGCAGAATAACTATTTTGCCCTGATATTTATGTTAACAAAAATTCTTTAAATGTTTTCACGGATCACATTCATTGTTTGCTATTCATTTTTTGGCCAGCATATCAGTAATTTCCGCTCTCAATATGAAACATGTAAACTCCCGATGGACTTAATGGTTCAATTTAAAAACATATTGGTAAAACAATACGCAAAGAAAAGAATTGGTTGCTTTAAAATCATTTTTAACTGTAATAAAAATATGTTTTGAAATGTCGAGAGAAGGTTTAAAAAAAAAAACATGTTTACTTTTATAGAATAATCATCGATTTGCAAAAAACATTGCGGAAGATTTTTTATATAAAATTACAAATGACCATTATCTTTTTCTTTAGGTTAATTTATATCTGGTAAAGTGGATGAGAGTGGCCGATCATTTTTGTCTATCAGAGCGTAGACAAAATAATTAGTTTATGATTATTAAATTGCAAGTGACAACTACATAAAACCTCTAAGTTTACCACTCGTGAATCGCTTTGTTTTCATTCAAGTATTTCATCAGTATTTAATAAAAAATTGCTATCTGCTGTAAACAGTTTATCAAACAAAAAGAACATTAAAAATGAACCATAAAAGCATTTGGATTGTGTTTAATTTAATCTTGTTGTATTATTTAATATTCATTTGATCTTTAGTAAGCTTTGTAGAGCACGATTTATAAAAGCAAAAAAATATTTGGAAAAATATCGTCTGAGTATCGCACTCTTAATAATTTTAGAAAAAATGTAAATGAAGAGTTTTTTTTCATCCAATTTCATTCATACGCTAAATTATTTTTTCCCTTAAAAAATATGGCGTTAATATAAACAAAATGACACTTTCACATATTTCCTATCTCCATACCTACAGTTATGTCATTTTGACATGGCGTAAATGTTCCAAATGCACTCAACAAAGTATCATTTCCACCCAATAGAACTCGAAATTCTCCGTTTACCTTTTCCGCCCATTAAGCATTCGCGCTACATTTTAGGTGTCGTTTTTTTGCAATTTTATCTCCCTGTGAAGATGTGACAGTCTTGCGTTTATACTGCGATATAATTACACAATAAAACAGATGTAACTGCCGGCGGCACTGCGCAGATCTTTACGACGCCAAGGTTTTTGTGGCGGTCCTAAAATGTAGTGCCGCACCGGTGATAGTTCAACAATATTTTAAATTAATTTATTTTTAATTTACATTTTTATATATTACAATCTACTGTTGGTGCTTGTTGGAACGTTAATATTACTAAAATAGTGTTAACTGATTTTTTTAACCATGTCCGCTCCCAATGTGGAGCATATGACATCCTAATATTGGTATCTTAAGAACGAGAGAACTCTACGAGAAATGGGAATCAAACTAAGACCTGCGTAAGCGGTAGAGCTATCTCTAACCAACTGGGCTACAACAGATGACATTAACTGTTATTAGGTTTTATTTAAATTATGTTAATATAAATAAACCATATTTAAAGGTAATATGTGCAAATAATAATTGTTATTATGATTACTACTAGTATTCCTTTTCAGTAAGAAACGACGACTTAGTAGTTATAGTCTACATATTAATTTAACATTCTAGAATCACTAATTTAACATGTGTTTTTCTTATAATTAGAACAATGATATCATGTAATAACTGCTAACCTTTAGGATGTCTACATACTTATTTTGCTTTTTTAATTCAAACCTGGGCTTAAATTTTTAAGAAAATGATCTGAGACTGACTAAGGTACGGAAATTCCAATGGAAATAAATGTAACAATAATAATCCACCTACCATATTAAAAATGCACTAATGTTTTATTTTTATTAATGACTTCATTCATTTTCGAAAACTTCCAGCTATTCACGTATAACACTCAATTATTTACTAGATGGAATATTTAATTTTTATCAAATAATTCGCAAACTTTGAAAAAATATTGCATTAAATAATAAGTTCTTTAATTATTACATTTAAGTTGCTACTTCTCTGCTCTACATAATCAGCTTAGCAGTCTTGACAGGTAAGGTGATATATACCGCTCCGAAAAACGTTTTTCACATATTCCTTCACTATTTAATAATAATTATAATACAGATAATAAAAAGTCAATTGATATTTTTAAAAAGGCAAATTACGTGTCATAATTTGTAACACAATTTGTTAAAATAATACAGTTATCAAATTAAATTTTATTAAATTTGAATCATTCAAATTATGTACACTCCCACAGATTTTGTCACTAACGACCCGGGTTTCGCCTTTCCGCATCTTCAGGCGTTCAAGCGCACGGATGAACTTGAACTGACGCTTAGTAAATGGATGTTTCGTGTTTATATATTAAATAAATGTATCACTGAGTCTAAAGCTATCGCTGGCGAAAAGGGTAAGCTCATGGGAATTCTCAAAGATTTGAGTAGCGAGTGGTTTTTAGAATTATATTTATTTGTTTGTCGGCAAAGGTTTTATGATATTATTTATATAGGGTATAGAAGTGGAGAGCCAGGAAGGTTTAATATCTCGTTCAAAATCGGAAGACTATGTAACTGTGCCCTATTAATTTCTAAAATTTCCTGGAAAAAGAGCTTATGACTGTCCGTATTTGGGTGTAACATTTTTATCCCCTGTTCCTGATTGAACACGTGTCCTTCCGAAATTAAGTGATTAGCAAAAGTAGACGTGTCCTTTTTCAGTCTAAAGGCTGCCATATGTTCTAATACCCTGATGTTTAAAGTCCTCTCTGTTTTGCCGATATAAAATTTATTACAACAAGAGCATTGTAATCTATAAATTCCAGATTTATTTAGGTAATGTATTTTATCTTTATTGTTAACTAATAATTTGCCTAATGAGCTTTTACAGTAAAAGGCTGGTCTAACACTATCAGCTAGTTGTTTTTTAATTTTAAGGCTAGTATTTCCTAAATAAATGATTCTACGCCAATACCTAGTATGATCTATGTCCTTTGACAATGTACCTTGAAATAACATTTTTTCTGCAAGTTTAGTTTGTTTTTTTGATAAAAGATTGTCTATAAGAGACATATCGTATCCATTGTTGATGGCGATTTGTTTGATAATTTTTAATTCGATATTAAAGTTCTTTTCATTCAAAGGAACACTCACAAGTCTATGAATTTCTGAATGAAAAGCGGCTAGTTTATAAGAAAATGGGTGCATTGAATCCTTATGTATCACGTAAATTTTATATTTATAATTGTAAAAACTGTCTATCAATACAATTATTAATAAAAAAATAAGAACATTATTTGTTGTACTCTTTTATAATTGATATTTTGTGTACGTCATTCAATTAATTAGATTAATTAATGACAAAGTAAATTAAATATCTACTAACATAGTTAAATATTATGTAAATTATACGAAATAATTATTCAATTCTAATAATCTCTTGTCAATTAATTTACATGTCTCGCCATCAATAATTATATTCAAGCTCTTTAAAAGTAACACTACAGAATGATTATAGTCGTTTGTATTTTTAAATAAATGCAAGTTTACCAAGCTTTGATCTGCGTTTAATTATAACATCTAATAACTTTAAAATTTGTGATATCATTTGGATTATATTAAAGTAGTAATTACGTACTAGATGGCAATTAATGTCTTAATAAACAAGACTGCCGAGACAAGTAATTGCTTCTGTATTTAATGGCAAAAGTCGCAATCAAATAAACATAAAATAATGGTTGAATATGTTTTGATTGAACTCAATAATCAAATACCAAATACTCTTGACATTGCTCAGTTCTAAGATGTGTTGATTGAAGGTTCTTAAAGACGTTAGTTTTGCTCGAGATATTTTGAATTAATCTTAAATACCTGTAAAAAGTCAATTATTATGTTAAATACATTTTTCAAGAATAAATTTAATTATTATCGGTTTGGCATATTATTTGGCTGAAATTTTGAGTACTCAAAATTAGTCATTTGGATATTCAAAGGTTTTTAACAAAACCCACTATTTGGTAGTTAATCAATTATAATATTTTTATTCACGATTTTAGGGTATTAAAATATTGAACATAGTATTCTATGCAATTATTATTTTTACCAAACAAAGACCAACAAAATATAAATATATTGGTCTAAATTTTATTTTTTGTTATATGTTCTTTAAAATATAAAGTTGACTATTAATTACAACAGGGGTGGGAAACCTTTTTATTTATAAAGGCCACATTCATTTATCTGATTCAAAATAAGGCCGCAGTAAACGTTGCCCCCCCCTTTTTTGGTTGTCGAACATACAATGGGCTAATTACGCTCTTTTGTCAAACGCTTGCGTATAACTTTTTGATCAAACTGAATAATTCGATCAAGTCAGAAGTCCGCGTCAGAGTAGCCAAAAGGCCGCAGGTTTCTGTGCACTGAGTGGGTGTTTGAAATTGGTATTTAAAATTAGTTTTTCCGTTACTATAGATACTATTATATGTCTACACATAGCAAACAAACATACAATGAGATAATTGTACTAAAACTTTTGCGCAAGTGCAAGCATACGTTGTCAAAATGAACTGTATGACAGACATACAAACATTGTTTTTTTTTATATATAACACCTATTGTAAGTTAATTTTACTATGCCTTTAACCTTCCCGGAAGTGCAAGCAAAAAGTTTGTTAAAGTTTTATTGTAATTGGATGAACGGTGTGGCAACGCATAAAGTACGAACAAACAAACATATTCATTTTTATATATTAGATAAGTAGCTACATACTTGAAAAAAAAATTTGTTATTATAAAATATCTAGAAAATTTCAAAATTTATTATCTTCTTATACAGAGAAATATGCAAATACCGCATAACAAAAAATAAACTTTTCTGAATACATAAATACGATTGAAAAATAGTTGAATTATTCAATACGTCTCGAAAGAAATATTATGTTTACACTGCGAATTAAGAGTTATTAATCTGCACGAATGGAAGTTTTATTTAAAAGTGGATTAGTTCGTCGCTCATTTCCATGCTAAGTGCTGTTTACGAATTCATACGCGATTCTTAGTGCGCCATTAGGTCTCAGTCGTTGGTCTTCTTTTTATCATACGAATATAAAAGTGAACAGAAGATATTTTGATATCAGGCTAGTGCCATTTTAGATCTTAACTATGACTTATATTTAAGACTCGTATACTACTTTTCAGTGAAGATTTAATAATACATAAAAAGACAAATTCAATATAAATTTGTCTCAGTGACAGATATACTTATTGGTTATTTTTATATACAGAAAAAGGCAAGGCCGGCGCTAGACATTTGGTTGCCTGAAGGTAAATTGTATTTTTTTTATCCATGTTCGCTCCCGATGTGGAAAAAATGGCCTCCTAATGGAGGTATCTCAACAAAAGTTTTTGTACGAGAATTGTGTGTTACTCAGTCGCACAACCTCTCTTTTTTGAAGAGAATAGTAGGGATATAAGGATAAAAACTAATCGCACTACGCCCGGTTGTAAGGGTATCGAAAATGGTGGAAAAGACATTAAAAACGTCCATGCCTTCGAACAGAAATCGATAAATCGTTCAAAAAAATGCTGTTCGTACTGGGACTCGAACTCGTAAGGTCTGGCACTGAAGCTCACAACGCTAACCACTACGCTATTCCACCCTAGTGATAAAAAAAATCAGGAAAGGATCTAGACATTCACCTGATCACTGTTTTAAATTGTTATGGTTTTTTTCAAAGCAAAATACCAGTTTTAAAAATGCAAAAATACACGTATTTTGGTATTCAAAATTAACCAAAATCAATTATTAAAACCATAACATATTCGAATAAAATTGTTCGCAACGAGTTGATATATTTAAAACCTTTAAGAGCTGTATCAATATTGACAGGTAACAGAATTTATGACACTTTTAAATTATATATTACTATTAGTAAAATAGTCTGTTTATGATAATGTACGTTTTAAAATGACAGTATTTTATATGAAAGATTGAAATACAGTTGATAATGCCTATCACGAAAGAAACCGGTTCCGATCATATTAAATAAAGGTAATATTACTACAAATAAGTATTTTTTTAATTTGTTTTTATTTGTCCATAAACTAATATTAAACGATGATATGTTATTAACTACATAAAACACTTCTCGTAAATCTAAAAGCATTTCTATCATTTGTCAAAAAAATATATAACTAAATTGAATATTAAGTTGAACAAAAAACATTTTTGTTATAAAATTATCATACATTTTATTATTATTTCCCACAGTAAAATTGTTTAATGTTTATTGTATATACGAAGTAGATCTTTTTTTATACAAATAATAATTCATTTATACGCTTTCGCACTCTCATATGAGAGTGTTTGTCGTGTTCCTAGGGGAGACCGTTAGTGATAATTACATTTTTGTTACAGAAAAAAAACAATATATATATAGGCATAATGTAAAAAAAACAATATCGCATGCTTGGCAAACATATATTAGGCGGTATCATAAATAAAGAGGAGTCTCACCGCGTTTGCAACATTTGTAAAACAAATCGCGCTACAACGTATGAGAGGGTAGGCGTAAGTGAAACCCACCCTCCTCTATCTGTGAGTAAAACTGCTAAATAAATTTTAAATATACAGGACGGCGTAAAAGTCGGGCGCGGATTTTCCCACCAGAGAATATTTATCGCAGTGAATTCAAACTAAGTAATTGTGCGTTGTTTGTTTTTGCGTATTTTTTTCATTTGTTTTCCCTTGGATGTGTACCGGGAATTTATTATCATTCTCTTTTGACGAACAAGTTCATTTTGCGATGACAAACTGAATAACTGCCGTATAATAATTCTGCTCTCTTTTCGTGTGAATATTAAAAGACATTCGTAATTTCAATATCTCACAAAAAAGCAGAGTATTATGTTTCGTACAGTTGAGTAATAAGGCTCATAGCTATTTTTAGACCACATCTATAAAGATTATGTCAGGGGCTTCCAACCTGTGATTAATTTTTAAGTACCAGAGGTGGAATCGTTGAATCACTAGTTCAGGGGTGGGGAACCTTTTATTATCTAAAGGCCGCATTCGTTTTTCTGATTCGTCATAAGGCCGCAGTAAACATTGACTAGGGAATCTTTAGCCGGAAAAAAAATCATGCCAATTTCTAAAGCCCAGAAATTTCCCAAAATTATCAGCGTGGCACTTTTTTTTTTAAAGGTTTTCCAGGAATTTTCAAATCCAAAATCTCAGGAATTTCAGAATTGGCCAGAAGGCCTCACCAGGATAGCCAAAAGGCCGCAGGTTTTTGACACCTGCGCTAGGTTCTTTTTTTTTTAATTTCTTTAAAAGTATTATTTTATATTAAACAATATGACACGTTCAGCAATTATTCTTCATAAAATCATTTAACATGTACTTGGACAAAAATTTTGAATAACTTGTAATTCTATTGAAGTTTTTTTACATTTAAATTTGCTACAGTAATTTCAGTGATTATTTAGTAAATAAAAAAGATCAATAAATTGACAACATTATGTATAATAAAACTTACATATTAAAGAAAAGTCTAAAGGGTATGTATTTGTGCGAATATAATATTATTCACAATATACATAGTTTGTAAGTAACACTATCATATTAAGGGGAAGAATTATATTCTGAACAATGGTGTAAGGGAGGAATAGAGCGAACGTAGGAACTCTTGGTCAAAATAATTATGAGGTGAGAAAAAGTTTGTCATTCATGTTATTTACTTTACAAATTGAACTAAGAAAAAAACTTTCGCATGGCCAGGCTACGAATAAATGATGTACATATAATAAATCATAACTTTTGATTAAGGTAGTCAACAATAAATTGATAGATGGCAAAAATATCACAGTCGAAGAAGTTCTGACACGTGATAAAAAATAGCATTTTACTGTATTCAATAATTCGAGTAAGACAAAAATGTTTACTTTTTAGCCCAATCACCATTCTTACGTAACAATTTTAACCATATTTGGTACATCCTTCACTATTTATCAAAGAGCAACCAAATGTAATATGTTTGCACAATTATTCTTAGGAACTAAATTCTGTATTTATTAGTACAGTTTCAAAAAAATTGAACCTTTGTTTTACTTTAAATATCACTTACCTCGCAATTAAATAATTAAGAAAAATTGATTTATTTTCGAATTTATTATTCTGAAATAGTATATGTCAGGGGTGGGGAACCTTTTCCTATCTAAAGGCCGCATTCATTTTTCTGATTCGACATAAGGCCGCAGTAAACATTAGCCCAGTCTTCCAAGGATTTTGACATCGAAAATCCCAAGAATTTACGAATTGGCCCAAATTAGCAGCGTGGCACCTTTGTCAGGAATTTGCAAATTTAAAAAAAAAGTTGCAGAATTACAGAATTGGCCAGAAGGCCCCACCAGAGTAGCCAAAAGGCCGCAAGCTCCCCACGCCTGCTATATATCATTCAGAATCGGCAATAATCTGTTATGATGTGTGATGTTTTTAAAAAGCACACATACAAATTAAAAACCTATTTATTGTTACTATTGAAGGATATTAACTTACATCCAGCACTCGTAAAACAATCTGAACGTAGTGAAAAAAATCTTCAAAAAACACTCTTGATAAATCAATGTTAGTATCGACCTATAATCAGCAAAGGAATGTAAGCGACACAATTCTGTAAATTGCGATTTAAGTCAATAATGGTTCAATATCGCCAAAGGCAACTGTGGTATTTTTTTCTCATTCATCTGATGTTTTTTAGGGTCTGTGCATTTTGGCGTTTTGACTTGTAATCGTTTGTTCCACGTGGACCCTAGGTAAGAAACGCTGATCTTCAGAACTGAAAGCAGTCAGACAGTTTTACTATAATATCGGGATAGGCATATACCATATATGACCATTTTTAAAAAAACATTTTCCTGTGGAATTTATAAACTGTCAGTTACGATTTTCTGCATATTACGGGTCGGTATAGTATATATTATATATAGCAATAATAGACAAATTATATCTAATATATAAAAAAAAAAAAATGTTCGTACTCTATGGGCTGCCAAACCGCTGATCCGATTGCAATAAAACTTTGATAAACTTTTTGTTTGCACTTCCCCGTAGGTTATGAGCATAGTTAAATTAGCTAACAGTAGGTCTTATATATAAAAATCAATGTTTGTATGTCTGTCATATATTTAATTTTGACAACATTTGCTTGCACTCACGCGAGGTTTTGTAAAGTACAATTAACTTACAGTGGGTGGCGCGTGTGTCGTACCATACACAATCGGTAGCAAACTCCAAACAGACAGAAAAAGGAAACAAGTATTTCAATAAACACAATTAAAACACAAACACTTTCTTTCTTTGAGTGGCATTGAAATGCTTGCCGGGAACCGGCTAGTATATAATATAAAATATTAATTAATTTAGCAATAATATTGTTAAGAAGTTTTGAATCATATCCAAACCTAATAAGCTAATACTGGTAATATAAATAAATACATACTTCAACAAAAAATTTAATGTGTTTTCGTAATCAATGTATTTCATACAACATGAATCCGTGCTGGAATTTGAATCATCGGTCGTAAAGTGATGTCCTAAGCATATTACGCTATTACTCGGCCGAATTGAAAGAATTTTACTGTCATTAAATTACTCGCGCTAAACAAATTTATTATGAAACCACAAAATGCCTTCTGCGGCCTGAAGTCGTAAAATGAAAACAAAAATACCCATAACATGCCGTCACGTTATTCAAAAATTAAAATAAAAAAAAACTTTACAACACTGCCCCCCGTCCACATCCACCGGGGGCGCGCCAGCGATTCTACACCCCCCCTGCGGAGAGATAAGACACCTGGTGTTAATTTGACAAATTGAATTAAGGAGTTAGCCCCTCCCCGTTCTCTGTGTAAACCGGTAATTACACGTCAGGCCGCGGTCACGTGATGTGCATTTTAAAATGGTCACGTGACGAAAGTCGCGGATTGTGAAAAAATAATCGCGTAATTTGTTTTTCATACGTTGTTGTCTGAAAACGACAAGAAAACACGTTCCTATTTATTTCGTTTAATTATTATTACGTTAGGCTTGCACAATTTTGTTTTCAATTGTTTTATACATTGATAGAAACACAATGAATTATATGTAACCTTAAAACTTATGAATTATTGAAAGACAAGTATTTTTATCCCTGTTTGTTCCCAACGTAGTATATTAGCAGATTTTTTTACTAAGGCGCTCAACATCTCTTTTCTAAAGAGGGTAGTTGAAATAGAAGGACAAGGCTAGGAAAGGACTAGTGATTAACTTATCGCTCTCGCTACGCCCAGTTATTGAAGGATCGGAAGGGTGGGAGGAAATATTTAGACATCAAAAATACCCATGCCTACGAACAAAAATCGAAAAAATGCTATTCTAACTGGGACTCGAATCCGTGAGGTCCGGCACGGAAGCCAACAACGCTAATCACTGCGCCATAGGACCCGACAAAGAACAGTTTACTGCATTTTTAAAAATATTAAAACCAAAAATCAAATCTATTGACTAGTATAAAAATGTTTGAAAATGCTATGTTGTTCGTTATTTTACAAACATTTGTTTCACCGTCTGGCGAAACAGACAGAGCTTTTAAGCGCTTCCTAAGCTTGCGTATGCCTAAAACTTATGCACACAATTCGTATCCATCCTTGTGTTTATTGATGTTTTTGAAACTCAAATATTCAAAATTATATATTATATAGTATTATGCATAGACTTCTTTCCACACAATAATGAAAAACGTACTGTTACCTTCTGTTTAATGTTTACGATACTTTAATACAGACAAAAACTTTAATTCTTAGATGAGTACAGATGGACAAAAGATATGAAATTTTGCCTAAGCTTCTGTTATTTTTTGAAATGTGATTTGCATCGCTATTAAAAATTGAAAAAAAAATACTATTTACTTCCAGGTGGTATATAAATTCTTAATGAATCTTTTCTATGCCAAGTTTTTAGATCAACAAACCAAAAGTCAGTTTCTTTACCTCTTTATTCCAGAAAAACTTAAGTATAAGGGTATATTTAAGAACCCGATGAATTAAAATCAATTTATCGCTCTCCTCTCGGTCTTTTTAGTGATATGTAATATTGGATGGGTGAAAATACATCACAAAAATTTATAACTAAAAGGTTAACTAATATCTGAAATCAGTTAATCGATTAAAAAACAATATTTTAAATTACCTATTTAAATCTTCTAGTATTTATATTTTTACTGCAAAACATTTAACTTTCTGACAGAATTAAAGTTATTATATTTAGAATTCTAAGTTTTAAAGCCAAAGTTGAAGTTAACAGAACATGAATCGTAACGGAAATGACCAAAGCTTTTTAGCATGGCAAGCTTTTGAATTTGACCTGAAAATGTCAGTCCAGTAAGAGCCGCTGAGACAATAATACAAAAAGTTTTCTGGCTTTGATTCCGTCATTCTATTATTATTTTAGTGACAATACTTTACATCTCAATATAGATTATTTTCATTCATTAAATTTATAATAAATAAAGATTGAAAGTGTAACCAAATGATTGATGATTTTTTTGGCAACATAGTTCATAAATTTTATTATTTGGAAAACTGATCTGTATAATTTCTAAACTTTTTTCGATTAACCATTTTGATGAACCTTTACAAAAGTTAGTGTGATCATTTTAATAAACATGAGAAAAACCTGCGAGATGTAAAACTCATTCAAAAAGATATAGGTATAATAATTTAATATACTTAAATCTTATCTCATGAGAAAAGCCCTTACAAGCTATAATTGTATAAGACCGGTGATCTCTTACTTTATTGAAGTCATCACTTTCTTTTTCTCTGTCAAATTATTTAAAACCACAAAATCAAAACAATAGTTTTTTTTGTAATTTTTTATATGCCATTATTGAAAAAAGACCAATCAAAACATTTTATCCATGTCCGTTCCCAATGTGGAGCATATGGCCTCCTAATGGATGTATCTCAATAGTAGTTACTCAGTCGCTCAACCTCAATTTTTTAAAAGTGAGTAAGGTGAGAAGGATAAGGCTAGAACAGGACTAGTGGCTTACTAATCGCTATTGCTACACCCAGTTATTAAAGGATCAGAAGGATGGGAGGGGAGTAAATTATGTAAATTGACATCACAAACACCCTGTCTTCGATCGCAATTTTGCATTGAATAATTCTCAAATTCATTGTGATCTGACGGGAAATCGAACCTAGACCTACGTAATCGGTAGAGTAAGCTCTAACCAACTGGGCCACAGCAGGCAACAACTAAAATTTTACTGATTTAAATATATATAAAGTCGGATACACTGTCGTAATCAATTTCAATCAAATGTTCAACTTAAATTTTACCAGCACTTCCAAATGCATTACATTTAGTGAATAAATAGCCATCAGTCTTAAGTCAGAAACGCTTGTAAGAAAAGAAAATCTTTGCAAAGCGGTTTTGACGTAATTTTAAAATTTAAAAAAAAAACTATTTACAAGTATCCAATTGTTGGCAGTGGCGTACTGTGAAAAGTCAAGCGCTTGTATTTGGTATGTACTACACTCGTAAAGCGTTCACCGCAGTGCAGTGCGGTCGGCTAATTGAAAGCAATTTTTCTTCACTTGAGGGTTTAAATTAGGTTGTAATTGGTTTCATTCTGCATTCGGATACTGCACGTGTCGGGGGCTTGCATGCGATCGGCTTCTTGCACGTGATGCAATACGACTAGCGCATTATACGGCCTGTGCCCATAACATATTCATAGCCGGAAGAAATTACGAAATATTATTAAAAGGGTCATATTTTATTTAAATCTTTCGAGTACTGAAAGTTTTACTTAATGATATTTGAACAAAGCACTTAACGTATACTTTGTTTCGAAAAATCGATAAAATTTGTTTCGTTTGGGTGTATTTCAAGTTTATGTCCAATTTAACTACTGTCCTACAAGCATCTTTTTCTTGGACTGATTTAAATCCAGCTGTTCGCTGTTTAAGCTAGCGTCACTCCACCATTAATGACGTATTCCACTCATCTCCTTCAAGAGCAGAACAAGTTTCGAGCAGTCCTTTATAAGAGCTCTAGATGCCTTTATTCCAATCACGACCTGATGACACAAAATTTTTAGCTTTCAATCGTTGAATCATAGTTGAACTAATTTTTTTCTTGGAAAGAGACACTAACTTTATATTTAAATTATTTTAACCATGCCTGCTCCTAATGTGGGAGTATTTAGACTCCTTATGGAGTGTGTCGTAACAGATGTGTTCATAAGTAAGGTGCTTGTTACTCAATATACGACATCAGGATACGACAAAGACAAGATATATAGAATGGGTGGGAGCGAATTCAAGTCACCTCATACATCCCATACCTCTGAACATAAATTAATAAATCAATTAGAAATCAATTAATAAGAACTGGGATTCAAACTTATGACCTCTGTAATCTAAGCCGACGACGAGACTACTCTAAAACGCAGTTCAAAAAATTGCAACAAGATATTATCATTATTCTAAAAAAAATACTGAATACGAATAATTAACTTGTGTATTGCAACATCAAAATAAAATATTTTATTGTTCAAAGTACACTTTTAAATAGTTAATATTGTAATAAAAATCAGTTAGTTACAATCGAAGATGAAATATGAATTTCATTTTTCAAAATTCAGTATCAATCGAAGTATAAAAATTGCTTATAATTTGTTAATGTATGTCTGATGATCGAATTCTAACAAAACAAAATATATGTCACCCATTATAATAGAAAAAAACTGTTAAATAATAAAGTCTTAAATCAAAAATACTATCGTGTAATTGATGCCAAAAATATAAATGTAAGTCGTTTCATAAACCATGATAAAAATGAGTTTCTTTTATCATTTTCTGCTATGAGATAGGTAAAGCTTTTTGCTTACAAGTTCCCGTGAAATAATGTTCGCTGAAACATTCGCTTAAAGATTCATAATATGCTCCAAATTAGGAGGTATATGGTTGAACAAAGCAAACAAACTGGGTCAAGAAACGCCTAAATTCTTATATAAAAGAAAACGTTTTTTGGGACACAATTTTTTACAATTATTTTTTAATTAAAAAGATTTTAATTGACGTCTGTTGGCTGTTCGTGTTTAATCTTGAACGTTTCCAGATTATGAATGTTTCCTTTTCTTGATTATTTTTATTTTAAGTACACAATAAATAATTTGCTTGAAATGAAAGTGTTGAAGAAAATGCAGCAGCATAAAAATGTATAACGATGGCATGATATGGCCGGAAGGTGAAACAGTTTATAATTGAATTAGAAATTTGTTGTGATTAATGGCATGTTGTTAAACAAATTTCGCTTTGCAAAAGTAAAATATTACTTCTCTGAAATTCACTGAAAATCAACGATTAGGGACAATTATTTGACAATATGACTAACATTTGAAACATAAGAATTTCGAAAAAGGTTGAAAATGTATCTACATAATATTGTCGCTATTATTCAAATAATATGTTTAAGTGAATATGAGATTTACATGTAAAATTATTTAACTAGGCAACAATACATCAACAATTTAAGATTTCGACTGAAGGTGCTTAGTGGAATTTTAATATTAAATTTGAACGATTCAAATTTAATACATAAACAAATTTAATATATTGATAGCTGACCTTTGTAATCAGAAGGTCTAGCCACAAGAAGTTGATTATTTTTAGCTGATTATTTATTTGTGAGTTGGTTTTTTCTATATTTTAATTTTCAGCTCAACAATAGTGACGTTCTTAAATTTCCCTCGATTTCATATATGAACATAACTTTTGATTTGGTGCTTTATCATGTTTATCCTTATAATAAAGATGAAATAAAATGTATTTTTTTAATATAGCTATATAAAACTGTGACAGTTTATATTTTTCAGCAGTAATATACCTATTTGTGTGATGGGTTTTTCATTTTTACTTATATCTATGAGAACGTTGAATTTAAGAAAATAACTAAATGATTCAATGGCGTCTATGAAATGTAAAGGTATTCAATAAAAATATATGTTAAATAAAATGTTGTTAATTTTCATTGAAGGTTTGTTCAAAGTGTAGCTTACAAAAGCGTTAACGGAAGTGTAAGGGCTTTTCGTAAGAGTGGAAAGTTTTTCGGAAGTGAGATCTGCTTCCGACTTCCGAAAAGTGTTACACATTAATAACAAGCGGTGGCAGCCCTATCTCTTTTCAAAAAGAATAACCAAACGAATCTTGCCAAAATGACCATAGTGTAAAAAATAGGATATTTACGTTTAATTCAAATACCACTTTTGTGGCCTTTTTCATTGATTTAAAAAAACATCTAATAAGATTTCGGGTTGACAGTAGAAGGTTTTACAAACACGAATTTTTAATTACAAATAAAAATGGAGCAACATTTTTGAATTGGAATTGGTAAATAAATTAATAATTTTGTTTTTAAGTTTCAAACTGGCTTTATATATTAATAAATTAATACAAAACACTATATTTAAAACATAATATCGTCACTGTTCTGGCAGAAGTGTCATTACCTCGTTAAGTGGTTAGTAACAGATTGATTAATCTGAATAAACAAAAAATTAAAAAATCAGCTTTTTGGATGAAGCCTCTAAAGATGATTATTATATGAAAATATAGATGCATTATTACCAATTTGACACAAATAAGAGTTTAAAATTTGTAGACTGGGACAATTACTTGCCATTAAATTAGCAATTATAACCATTTCCAATTAAAATAAATGCCTTTTTTCGTCAATTGCGAGTTATTCCAGACAAAAAAAATATCAAAAAATCTTTTTGTACGTATAGTTAACTCATATTTGTCAGATTTGTTAGTTACCTACATACTTCTGTCGGAAATGTTCTTTTCATAACTGTTAATCTGAAAACAGAGTTCATCAATCTTTAAAATATTTCTCTGTAAAAAAATCGTCATTATTTCAGAGCAAATTATAATTTCTAATAAGACAACCATAGAAAATTATAAACTCTTTAATTACCCCATAAAATATTTTTTTCTTCAAACTTTGCTGTTATTTTATCATAAATTATAATATTCTAGAGATAAAATATTCTTTGAGTTAAAAAAAAATTCTCAGTTTTATATTAACAACACTATTCCATAAAGAAGTTTATGATAAACGGATGTATCCTGTGTTTTTACAAGTTTCTCACAAGGTGCCCAAGAAAAGTCCAACGATAAAACTGCAAAGCAAGGATGAAGTATATTGAAGTCGTTATCTGCAAGTATCTTAACTTCCTGTTAGCGCTGCTCTCAAGACTTCCATAATGCTTAAATTTCGTTTTGTTTTAGTTTTCCTTGTTATATTACAGAGAAGTTATTCAACATACGTACCGTTGTTATTATATCAGTTTTAATTGAAAGCGTATGTTTTGTACATATGTCTTATCAAGTATATTAAAATTTTAAGGAGTGTTTCGAGATAAGAATTTCTTAATAAAGTTGAGGTCTGTTTATTTATGGTGTTTTGTTTAAGTTTTTTTCCAAATCAGCAACACATTTTCCAGTAAATGTCAATTTGTGGTCTGTTGCGCCTTCATGCTAAAACCACAGCTCTTTCATATTAACAATTTAAATTTATATATTTTATTCACATTTTACACGTTGTTAGTTTTTCATGAAAATACATTGAGATATTCATTTCAAATAAGGCAATCATGTAAATAATCAATGAAGGTGACACAATTTTAAAAATATTACTCACCTACGACATGTAAAAAAAATTAGAAGAAAATGACAATAGAACCATGCTTAAAATAAATTTTATGATATAAAACAACATGAGCAGTCATACCAACTTAAAATCTCGAAATGGCCACGACTGTTTTGTAACCTCACATTAGATATTTTAAAACCTTGCGTAAAATTAATGCGTAATGAAATGTTAACGTAATGTTAAGATGATGCAAACATGCTTATTTTCATATGATATGACATAAAAAATCTTTCAATTAATAAAATGAAAGCGATATAATAACGTAGCAACAATTCAATAATAATTTAAAACGTTTTTATTGTACTAGAACTTTTTGTCCAGAAGTAATCCATATGAATAAAATATAGTTGATAAAAAGCTTTTCAAGCCGAGCTTTAAAAGCAATAGAGCCAGGCTTCGATCTGTGAAAACGAGTCAGGAATCTGCGAGAAGAAAAAAAGACGAAATGAAACCTTCGCAATAAAAGCTTCACAAACAGAATTTTCAGGCTGTCTGCCAAACTGTCCTTTTGGACAATGGAAGTGCGGTCACCTCGCTAGCCGAAAACGCCTCAGCTGTTTGCTTGGACCCTCTGCTATGTTTGCTAGTAAATATGTCTAGTGTGACCACGTTTTCCGTACTCTGCGCATGGGACAGGTTGGACCGGCATTCCTTTTTGTTTATTTATCATTGTATGAATCAAATTATATCGATTTAATTTGTTGTTTGTTTGTTTTATTCATATTTATTTACATTGAATTTCCATTTTGTCAAGCAAGTTCTAACTCAATATATAACATTCTTACGGAGCATATTCAAAGTAGCGTTATGTAAATAAATATATTTATATTAAAAAAAGGTACCACGAAGATTGGAATATGAAAATATTAGTGGCTTACTGGCTACCTGATATCTCGTTAAGTATTTACATATAAAACCGATTATGTAATTAATTAACCGATTGAATTGAAGTATCTTTTTGTAGCTTAAGAATTCGAGCCTATGGATAAAACAGCCGTATATGTCAAATTGCATTTTTTTCACGACGTGATTCGGTACAAAATATTTTGTTTCCGTAAGCTATATATTTTTATGAATATTTCCATTCACCGCTATATTAAAAAAAAATGCCGTCGCTTTTATTATTGCTAAATATAAATTATTTATTGTTTATCTAAAGACACTTGTATTGTTCTGTAAAGTTTTAACTTGTTCTTACATTACCTATGAACCTATGTTTAATACAATATAATACAGAGGTATCGATAAACATCCAACACATTAAAGACTATCATCATATTCTACTCTATTCTATAAGACAGTTCGAAAAGATAAGTAACTGGTACTCAAAGTCTCTTTTACTAATCATAAATCAGAATATAGTAACGTATTAGAATTTAGTATTTGAAGCCTTGACATAAGTTAAATCTTCTACATTAAATATTTATAAAAATACGAGCCATTTTATTATCATTGGAAAATTAATAATACAAAACATTTAAAAGAAAGTTAACAGATTCAAAAATAAATATGTAAAAATCCTACATCTCAGATGAACCAACTTAAGAAAAAAACTTTAGAAAAACTAAAGGCGGAGTAAAATCTTCCTGATGGAATCCATCTGCTATTCTTTGAGGTTGTAATACCGGCAAAACTTTCATAATATATATAATATTATATTTTACAAAGCTTATCTACTCACAAACTTTTTGAAAAGAAATTCTACAGTATCGAAAAGATTTTTCTCAATTTCGTATCTAAAATTTTTAAAATTATTATGATTACAATTTTTATTGTAGCTCAATTTTTATTAAGTCATTATTTAATGAAATATTTAATATTATTATTACATTAAGTATGCGCATAACTCATCATTTCGTGGGGAATTTCTTTTTCTTTCATTATGAGTAAATAACATGCCGCGATTATTTTTAATGGTCCGCCACAATTTATATTAGAAGACTCAACCTCGAAGCAAAAAAAAAACAAATTTATGTGACACGGGTAGGTTCTCACGCGAGCTTTTTGAACTTCTTAACAAATTTTACTTAACAATATTTTCCTGCAAAATGTTGAAAAAATATTCCTTCAGTCGAAGGATTTATCTTGTATTCAAATTTCATATTTACTTCAAATATATGTGATCAAAAGGACATTTTTTTGTTTACAATATGAAAAAACGTGTATAACGTATTTGAAAAGAAAACCTTTTTGCATTTTTTACGTGACAAATAATACCTACATGAGTTTCTTGAACTCTCATTTTTCTACAATTATCTGCGTGGATACACCATTACGAAATATTTATTTGGTTAAAGGAACATTAAATGTGTCTTTTCTAACTTAATTTGCATAATGTAAAAACATATAAAAGAAAATAATAATCAATTTGTTTTCCAAAACAAAATCTTTTGCGTTACAAATGATTTTAAATGTATAAGATTTTTCAAATTTAGTTGAAATACACGCAAAGAAAATCTGATCAATATTTACACACGATGGCTCAGGAAACAAAGGAGGCAGTTTTCATAATCTGAAAATATTGCCAAATCAATTAAAAAGTATTTTTCTTTTACAGATAAAACGTTTAAAAATATTAATGTTTAATATTATTACAAGTATTATCTTACTATTTTAAAACATAATAATTTACATTGTTTTGTAAATTGCGCTTAATGACTGCCATGGTTGCAATAGCTGACTATGTAAACTGCCTCTTTTGTTATAAATTCGATAGTTACTCTACTTAAATGTTGGAGCCTTATATAAAAAATCCTGCTATATCCAAAAATGTCTGCAACTTTATACAAAACATGGAGACTGTCGTTTTTGTTTCCGGAACCCTCCATATAAATATGCATTTAATATTCTTGCCAGGATTATATTCGGTTTTTGCTAGACTGCTAACTAGTGCTTTTACCACTTACCTACCGAGGTCAATATTCTTGTATTTAATTGTACCAAAAGATAACTTTTTGTAAACTGATTTTCAAATTCAGCATACTTATTTAATATTCCGAATATTTTAAATACAATACTTAACATTCGAATTGATTATGCAACAACTTAAAATCAACTGAAGATATACGATTTAATACAATAGATTTTCAAAAGATTAACTAAGTGAATATAACACCACTTTCAAATCAATTTATTAAACGCAACACATCCCAGTTTAACAAAACGATAATTGCTGTATATATGATTGTGTTATGTTTATAATTTTTACTGAAACACTTTTATATGTTGGTTCAACTTTATTCTAATAACATAATTTACACCTTATAAATCAATCTTATAATCAAGAAGAAAATGGTGAGATTCCAGTTTGCAATTTTTTTCTAACCTGCAAAAGTTTCATACTTCAATTGTTTCATTCTAATGCACGAAACACATTTGAAAATAGAATGTCATAAAGAATAAAACATAGTATGCTATGGTGTTGAGTAAACATAACAATTGAAAAAAAAGACGAAATCTTTTAGTCTTGTCTGCTTAAAAATATTATTTTTATTTTGATTTGTGTTAATGAAAAGATAATAAATTTGCATAGCATCTTCGTGCTGTCGTGTTATCTGTATTTAATTCGTATATACTTCAATTCTACTAAAATTCTACTCCACTGAACTCTTTGTAGTTGGATAATCTATGTTAAATGTATCGAATTTGTCAAACTTATCATTTTTCTCGAAACAGATTTTCCAAGAACTAATCCTAAAGCAAGTAGTACTTTTCTATCTCGAAATGTTTCGAAATATTTTTCTTGTTAGAAAGCAAATGAAGTGAGAAATATTATTATCTTTTCGCACATAGCTCGGCATCACGTGTCGCATTATCAAATTCAATAGGCAACATCCATGATAAATAACCCAGCCGTCTTCTGAAATTTAGTCGAAAGGCAAACACAAATAAGTCCAGTGCCGCGAAACATAATTTTAAGAATTATATCAGATCCCGCATTCCCGGAGAGAGCTCGGCAACTGGAAGTAACAGCGCGAACGAGATTTGTGGAAATGCTAAAAAAAACTGAAGGCGTAAAAAAAACTACAATGAAAGAAAAATACAATACATCACTGCGGAGTCGTTTCCTCCAGTGGAACAAGGAGATAACAGGGGTGGAAAACTTGGCTGCCGAAACGGGGATGAAGTTGAATTTTCGTGGGAAACGGGGTAGTTTTTATTTCGTTTTATTATTGTAAGTACCGTTGGTGTGAAAATATATCGTATGTTTTTTTTACTATCGTTAATAAGCCCAGTTCTAATTTTGACTTCTTAATTTCGCCCAAAAATTGAAAAAATATCACTAGATTAAAATTGAAAACAAAATTCATTGTCATCACATGTGTAAAAAGCAATAGTTCACTTATAGGGTGTCCACTGTCAATACTTGGTGGAAAGGCATTGTATAAATAAAAACACAATATTCCTTTGTACTTCATTCCACTTTATTTAATATGTCAGGACCGGTTTCGCTCATAGTTAGTTGATGATGCTCGTAATGAGCGAAACCGGTCCTGATATATTAAATAAAGTGGAATGAAGTACAAAGGAATATTGTGTTTTTACTAATATAAAGCAATACTATTTCAGTGGTACAGTTTGCGAATTGTTTGATAAAAAAATATGTTCATTTTAATAAAATAAACAATGTTGAAATCCTCCATACCAGTAAATTATAAAGGGTTTATAGTGAATGGCTTGGAGTTTTTGTAAATTTATCAACAAATAGGAAACATTAGTTAATAAGATAGATGGATCGATTGTTGAATTTATTTCCATTGGAATTTACCACACCTATAAGAAATAATTCTTATATAATTAGTACTATCAATATCGTATCTTAACCCCCCCCTCCCCCCCGACTCTTCATCCAGTAAAAATGAGTGAACCCGAATTTTTATTTTGTAATTTATAGCATAAAAATAGAAACCATTTTTTAGTTTATTTGTAAACCTTATGATGTGACAAAAAACGTGTCAAAATTTTGTAACACAACAAATGGAATAACAGAGTTATCAAATTTAATTTAACATTAAATAAAACTGTTTTGGGCTGGTGATTTTTTTCTTAAAAAACTATTCCTTAGTAACTGTAACACTTAATTATTTCACAAGACTTTTGTATTTGAAGCCCAATATTCAATATACCTATAATTCTAATGACAATAAATATGTTTGATGGATTAAGAGTATGATAAAAAAAACAATGTGTCAAACGTTTATTAATGTATACTATCCTAAGTGCTATACCATTTTCTAATATGTGAATTATATGTTTGGGGTCGGTAAAGTATTAAGGACTGTTAGACATAAAATATGCACGCATTTTTACAATTCTGATTTACGGTTGCGAGTCATGGCACCTAACAAAACCGAAGAGTAACCGTATATTGTGCTTTTAAAACGGATGCCTGTGGCGTATACTAAGAGCGCGGTAGTCTGACTTTTTCAGGAACAAGGAGACAAGAGAGCAGATTTATCAGCCTCTTATTAGGTCCAAAATAAATAAGTTACGATGAACCTGGCTTGGACATGAACTGCAGATACTTCAAGATAATATGAATCCTGTTTGTCCTTTCTACCAACTAGATGGATCCCAACGTCGTGGAAAGCCACTGAAGACTATTCACAGGTGTACTCAGAGTAGCTACAGGGCGCTAAGATGATCTGGGAGAAGGCAAATAGACTGGTGACAGATTGAAAATCTCGGAGGAACCATGTGGGAACATATGCTTCATATAGGAAAGGATTTGGGAAAAAAGACATACAATAATCATTTTCGGACAATATACTGTTATTAAAATTTTACCAAATGTATATTTATTTAAAAAAAAAACGACAAGTCAAATGATAAAAAATCTACAACACACAACATAAAATAAATTTATTGGAGCCGATTATATAAAAAAAGTATTGATTTTCCTCCTTGTGATTTATTGCCAAGCTACTTTGGAATGTTTCAATTGTAAAACCGTATTATTTTATATCAGATCGCCATAAGGAATAACCTTTAACACCGATATTCCTGCCGAAGCTTTTCCCAGTAAAGCTTTGAGCGGTGAAATCACTGCCCGAGGAGACGGAAAAAAGCTCCGACTGGGCTTATATAATTTTTACGGTGCTTTGGATTATTTTAACATTCTACTACCAGCCACCAGAAGCTTTGAAAAAAGCTGAACTCATTTTAATATTCGAACTTACTTGAATTTATATTTATCTATTGAAAGTTTTTTTCATTTCCTCAGTTTATCAGACTCATATATAAATCACAAAAGAGATGTATTAAATGGCATTATTTTACGTATTTCAACAATATTATTATTATTTAAATTATCATGAAATCTAAAGGTTAACATAATATTTCACTTAGTGCTGAACTTTAGGGTACGTAGCGCGGTGTTAATGTTGTTGGCGTCCGTAACGGATCTCACGGGCTCGAATCTCAGTGCGAACATTTTTTCAATCGATTTATCGATTTATGTTCGAAGGCATGGATGTTTGTAATGTCTAAAAATTCCCTCTCCTATTTACAATATCATAACCAACGGGGCATAGCGAGAGTAATTAACCAATCACTAGTCTTGTCCTCACCCTATTCTTAATATCACCTCTTCAAAAAAAGAGAGGTTGAGTAACTAGGTAATTTCTGTTGAAATACTTCTATTAGGAGGCTATATGCTCTACATTGAAGGCAGACATGAATTTAAAAAAATACATCAGAACCCTTTATTAATAAGTTATTGTTATTGATTGCATGACAAAATGGCGAAAAGTTAGTTTTGAATAGGATAAAATTGTGTGAGAACTTGATGATAGGCAAGATATTTAAGTAATTTTCTACTACAACTTTAAATTTCGTTATCAACTCACTTACCGAAATATTGTCAGAACTATGTATATCTTTTGGTCACTTACAAAGTATGTATTTATTAAAAACAAAAATATAAATGATTGGAACGATCTGTTTCTTTTAAACCATGTCCGCTCTAAATATGGAGCATATGGACTCCTAATGGAGTTTATCTCATCAGATGTGTTTCTACGAGAACTGCTTGTTACTCAGTTGCTCAACCTCTTTTTTTCCAAAGAGAGTAGGAATAGAAGGATAGGGTGTATTTTATACAGTAATAAAAATATAGTTTTATGTTAAGGTTTTATTCAACAAATTTGTTATTAGGAGACACAATTTAAGACTAGATTGATACTAGTGAAGTTAAATGAATACACATATCGTCACTTTTTTGACAGAGACTGCTAACTAACAAAACTGGACAAATATGAGATAAGTATACAAATATAACATCTTAAATAACTCAGTTGGTGCATAACTTATAGGCAAGCAAGTGTACCTTTCTATTCATTTTAAACTCTCACTTGTGTTAGATTGGCGTTGATGCATTAGTATTTTGATAATATAATTATATATGTAGTGTATACAACATTGATGCTGGAGACTTTATCCTAAAAGTTGACATTTTTAATTTGTTCTTTAGTCAGAATTATCATTCTGTTACTTACCAACTTCCAACAGAACAGTTACGATATTTGAATTGAGATGATAAATAATTATGTCACCATTTTTTTCTTTCATATGAAAGCACTAAAACAAGAACGCCTAGATGTATGTAAGTAAGTATATCAAATACATTCTGTTACATATTACCTATATAAAATGTATGAAAGATTTTAGCGTCATATCTTCACAGATACTTTTATACACGAAGCAATATTGAACAACCTTTTACGTACATCGCTTCATCCATTATTTAAGTGAGCATAGGCACAAAATAAAGGGTTAGTATACACAATTTCCTTTATGAACTAAATGTATGCCCTTCACTTTAAATTCACAAAGTTTGAGCTGATCGCGTGCTTTGCAAAGAGCTTTTTGGAAAACTCACAAAGATTTAAAAAGAAATGTTATACATCTGATGAAGCTCAACAAGAAACCTCGTGATTCAAATGATTTCAAAATGAAAAAGTAAAATTGCTGAATACAATAATTAAAATAATTGATAGTGGATAAACGTTCGGTATTTGATAATGGTCTTTTAAGGTTAGACTAACAAGAAACGAATCAATAAAATAATTTTATTTTTATTTTACACAAAAAAGTCATTATTTATAATGGTTTTTTATAATGTCATGATTAGTATCGGCGTTAATGTAAGTATTAATGTTGTTTTTACCAGAGCTTCATATAAAACGAAAAATAATAAAAACTGTACTTCTGACAAGTATCATGAAAACCAAAAAATATTTTTGTATTATTTAATTTCATACATAAATGGTGCAAAAATAAAGTTAAAAAATCGTGGTTATTTTTTATAACAACCCAAAAACAAATGCAAATGGGAAAATAAAACACAGTATATAAAAATACAGAATTACATACCAAAAATTTAACCAACAGAAAAAAATCCATACCAGGTTATAAAGTAACATTAATATTTTTTAAATATATACAGAAATTGCTGTAAGAATGCTTTCGTATTTTGCTTATCCATAATTTCTACTCAAGAAATGAATAAAAACATTTTTTTTCAATCCAATGGTTGTTTTTTAAATAGTACTAGCGATTAATAACCGCGTCAGATATGCTGGTTTACTATTTAAAAAAAAGGTTAACCGGTTATGATTAAACAGTAATTCTACGCCGTTATCAATTATTACTTTGCTTGCCCTTTTTTATGATCTAATTTTTAATGTGTAAATGATTTTTTTGATAATTTAAAAGTTATTGGTAGTAGAGTAAAAAAAACAGTTAATATAACTCGAAAGTTGTTGCATTTAAATCGTTCAAATTTTTACACATCTATATAATTTGTTTTGTCTCTGAACCCCCAACATTTTTATTTTAACATATTCAGGGATTTAACTGCACAGATGATCTAACTACAGAATTACAGAAGTAACCAGTGTGCAACGTTTATATAAATTTGAGTGATTCAATTGTAATATTCGAACATATGATAGTTAGTCGATATCATAAATTGAATCAACGCTGAACTAAATGTGCTCATATGTTTTCTAATTATAATTTTAATTATTTCAATTAAACGTCAAAAACTCTGAAATTTCACTTTTAGACTATAATTTTTAACCAAAAGTAACTCATTTATTATACATTGAATACAATTATAACATAGAAATAGAAATAGACAGTAAAAATTAATGTATGAATCAAGGATTTTCAAATCAAAGATAATCCTTTTTATGAAACTCACTCTAAAATAATGATATTGTGCTTATTTTATCCCATTAAATATTTTTCCTTGTTGTTTTATTGGGTTGATTAAACCAATATTGTAACCAATATTTAATAAAGCGCGTAAGTTGTTTATTTAAGTTTTTAAAAATAAGAATGTGTGCTATCTTATTTATCAGCACACATATTTTTAGTTATTTGAAACATTCGACAATAATAGTAATATAACAAAATACTTATCTTGTTCGTACTTTTACGTTTCCGTGTTCAGTGGCATTCACAAAAGGGGGGCATCCCACATTAAACAAAATTCTTAAACTGATTTCCATAATTGTTGGCGCTGTCATTTTCGTAAAAGTCGCACGCAGATAAGGCTGACAATGTAATTTCTCAAATAAAGTTGGCATAGCAATTTATCATTCCCTTATCGGCCGCCACTTCCTTGTGACCCCCCACCATTTTTGCTGGATACCTAACGAACATTTTTATTTGTCACTTGGAGATGCGCGGGCTTGTTATTTGTGAGTTTTTGGTGATTTTTATCAGCCTGATTCTAAATGCTGCCTAAGCTTTGGTTTTCGAGTTTAACACTCTTTTGAACTTATGTGACAAGATGGCATTCTGCACGTTATTATAAATTTCAAGCAATGTCATAATATTATACAAACCAAAATATTGTGTTAATAATTTGGTTCAAGTAATATTCTCCAAAACTATAATATCCTGTAAATTTGAAATGAATAATTTGATTGTCTTAGTAGCATGTTTCCGAAAATAATAAAGTGTTTCCCTCAGAATTTCTCAACTATTAAGATACAAATTTAACAAAGTTCAAATAAAAGATACAGTCAATTGATTATCTTAACATTCACATTTTAATGAAACTTTTTTGAAAAAAAACACAGGCAAATTTTTAACACAGTAAATTTCATAATATGCAGCCATGAAAGGTGAAATTGATTTACTAAAACAGATATGTCACACCCCGTGGTACGTGCGTAGCTCGCTACTTCACAGAGACTTAAAAACACCTACCATCCGCGAGCTCTTTTTTTTTTGAAAACATGCATTCATATTAATTCCTTTTTATGTCAGACTTCGTATTTATGAAAACACAAATACTAAATCCACCGCCCCTTCAGCAATAACTCAAATATAAGCAGGGCATGACTTATTCGAAATCTCGTTAAGAGCGCGGATTCGTTTGCTATTCGGTAACAGCCGCGCCTCAGTCAACGTCTGCCCAACAAAATCCCGACACGTACGCAGCGCTCTCCCATCAGGAATATATATGACGGCTTCGAAATCATTCTCTCTGTTATTATATTTAGTATTGTAAGACTGTTTTCGATAATGTTTTATAATATAAATTGACACATTTTCGAACGGTTTATCAATGTTGCCAAAGGTCATGACATAAGCGTGTAGTCCTGAAATTTTTCGGGAATTTAAAACAAAATAATTCGTTTTGTTTTTGGGCGATTACATATGGACTCATTATAAGAAATTGAGCCTAGTGGTATTTTAGAAAACAAAATAAGACGCGTTGTAATATTCTACACGTCTTAAAGTATTGTAAAAGTGAAGTAACCTAGGATAAATAAACATTGTAATAATGTTATCTTCGTAAAATAAAAATATGTAATCCACCAAAACATCGAATAAAGACGTGATTGTAGTGTAGTGAAGAAAAAGTGTTACCATTTTAATATTATAGTTGGGTTATTTCACTTCTCAAGGTTTCTATATCATACTATCATTTCAGTACTTTCATTACAGCATAATAAATGCTCATTTTATTATGATTTTTGGTGAACATTTACGTAGTATAACTTCACTGCAATGTAAAAATTGAAAAATATTTAGTTTTACTATAAATGTAAGATTCATTAAAAACCTATTAAAGGTTCATGTTATCATCAGAATCATTCTTAAACTTATTTTGATGTATCTATACATACTTTAAAAAGGAAATGTTTACTGTTATATAAAATTTCATTTTTCATACTGTAACATCTGTGATTTTTTAATATTAAATATTTTAATTACACATCAAAAAACTTGTTACATATAATT
Organism: Himalopsyche anomala; assembly: GCA_031772345.1. Classification (NCBI taxonomy): domain Eukaryota; kingdom Metazoa; phylum Arthropoda; class Insecta; order Trichoptera; family Rhyacophilidae; genus Himalopsyche; species Himalopsyche anomala. The sequence goes on from CM062839.1 coordinate 1,167,448, forward strand.
AAATATGTGTATTGGAGGTAACAAGATGATAAAACAAAAGTATTTTTTATTCGTAAATAAACATAAACCGAAATCAGCTAAAACATAAATCTGACAATTACTTAAAGCATAAATAACCATCAGCATTGTTCTGTAGTTCTTTTTATGTACATCTAAACATATTGTGTATGTACATCTAAACATATTTTTTATGTACATCTAAACATATTGTGCAACATGTACATAAAACATATTCTTACGTTAGTAAGTAAATTGTATACCTAAAAACGCATTTAATTTTTTTTACGACTAAGTATAACAAACAACTTTCAAAAAAACCTTCTTGAAAATACATTTAAAACCGTATAAAGCAATTAAAAGATAAGTCAATTGAAATACACCCTAAAAGTTTCACCGAAATTATTTAATAGGTCACAAGTATGCTTATAGTTATTTCAAATTCAACTGATTTAATTATTATTTTTTTGGTAAAAAGACAATAACAAAGATTAATAAAACACAACACAATCAGGTTTCGTGAAAAATTTCTGATTGTCGATAAAGCACGAAAGCTCGTGACCGGTTTCATTCAAAATTTGATGCAAATTCCCAGCGTAAAAGCAAAACCAATAACCACGATCTTGATAAATAAAAACGCCTTGAAACGCGTGTTTCCATTATATCCGATTAATAGTTTATTTATTGCTAACATTAAAAAAATAACAAGATCTTGGCGATAATTTCCCACATATTTTTGAGCATTAAATACTTAACAACGATTTTATCACCCCGCGTAAGGGTTGTAAATAAAATTTTGAATATTTTCCCCAATGTAAACTGTGCGCGTAAGAAGTGGGCGGTTTCTTATCTTCATATCTCTTTATTGGATTCGCCCACTCCTACTTTATGTTTATGTGCATTAACGAACGACGATAAGTCTTGTTCAAATATTTGTTTATATATTCAGTGCAATTTTCTTGTAACATCATTCATTTTAAGCGGCTTTGAAATGGACAATGGTTTTACAATTGAACAAGAGAAAACAACAATAAATTTGTACAAAAAAACACATTTTTTTTAGCTAATATCGAAAGTCAATTAGAAACTGGGCAAGTTATATTAACATTTAAAGTGAAAAAATACATTGCAAATAGAATTAGACCGGGAGTTCCCAACCAATAGGAAATTCCTTCTTGGGGTTTCCAGAAGAGGGATCTTTGGATCGGTAAATTCATATATTTTTTAATGAAAATAAATTTGAATCGTTTAAATTATGTACATACATTCACACAAGTTTTGACTCTAACAACCCGGATTTCGCCTTTCAGGCGTTCAAGTGCATGGATGAATTCAAGTTGACGTTTAGTAAATAAATGTATCGTTTTTATGTAAGAAACAAATGTATTCAACTAGATTTTATTTCTCATCATAAAATTAAGCGTATCTTTTTTTCATTACATGCCAGAAAAATTGTACTTTTAAAATTGATAATAAGAATCAGTCGACGATGTCGCTGATTTTTATATTGAAAAATATTTTTGGAGTACAAAAATTGACGATGTTTCCGGTCAAATAATTAATATTCAATTGTCTGATGTTAATCGCTTTCTAAGAGGGATTTATTATTTTTACAGCACTTGCAAAAAAGGGAAACCGAAGCGGTTGCTAAAACAATTTGAAATCACTTAGCAAATTATTTTACGCGCTTGTACTCTTGTCCTTATCTGTTTTATACAGAAATCGGCAGCCCTCTTGCTCAAATATTTCAAAATGGATTTATGATAGAGGCAGCTCGATATAAATTATTTTCCACCGCATCCAACCAAAGTAAACATTCTGAATCGTTCCAAGTGCAAAACCTATACATTCTTATTTTACTGTACATTTTTATTTGTTAAAAACGTAGCTCAAATAAGCTTCTTCGTGCTAAAACAAAAGATATTCAGTATTTCTTCGACAATTGCTTTAATCGATTTTAAATCAACAATAAATCACTCCTTAGATGATTCCTGTGTTAGTCTGTATGGTGGTTAGCTACGTTCCTAACGTATTTGTGGTATTTCAATTTTGAAGTAAGCAGCAGATATCGACCACTACATTATTCACTTTGCTTAATTATTTATTCTACATATATTTTTTATAATTTTATTATTTAATGTTCTAAGAACTTCTAAATAAATAGACGTACACTTAACTCTATTTTTGCTCGATAGATACTTTCCACAAAAAAACATGGATTGTGTTATTTCAAAATCGCGTAAAAAAGTGTTGAGTGTACATACCGAAATGTTATTTTATCTTTAACAGAAGATGTCAAAAAGTAAAAAATAACCATATTTTGTTTTTAAGCTTTCTATAATTGATTTTACTTAGCAAATGAGTGTATTTAAAATAATCAAAAATCTCTACTTTTTTAGTCTGTATATAACTGATTCAAAACGAAGTTTTATATAATAATGTAATAATAATTGTCGCCCGCTGTTTTCTAGTTAGAAAGAGCTTACTCTACCGATCCGACAAATCTAGGTTCAATTTCTGGTAAAGTAGATGTCAAATTTAGATATTTTCAATTTAAATTCTAGATCTAAAATTTCTCATCGAGTTTATCTTATATGATCTTTCTTTGAACTTTAAAATATTTGGTGCATTTGCATAACCTGTGCCATCTATTGTTTTAAATAAAAAAAAACTATGGCACCTTGAATTTTATGAGAGATAATCCGTCTCTCAGGCATTTTTTCAGAGATATAAAATAGTATTTATTATTCCAATGAAAAGTAAAAGTAGGTTAAATAATATTTGATTTTGGCTTCAACATAATACACAATCAATACTTATTAACTTATTTTGCCTCTTGTAGATTCCACCATATGATTATAATAAAAGGCTTTCCTAGAATTATTGTATTGATAAAAATAATACACATATGTAAAATTCTAATGGTATTGCATACATGAAACCTATCTCTTGACTGTAAAAAGGGATAATGGCGATCATGGTAAAAGACCCTTTTTAGACATTACCATAAAGTGTTTTTATTTGGGATTAAAAGCAAACGACATCTAGTTCCCATGTTCATTTAGGCAATGTTATATCAAGAGATGATATCGAATACAAAGCCAACCGTCATTTGTAATCGAAACCTTTCATTTCACAAAATAATAACTACAAATTTAGATGTAAAGAAAAAATGATATTTTATTTTGTTTTTCACTAAATCACATGACAATCCATATTGAGTTTTTTTTATGTTAAAATCATTCTTATTAGTAACAAAATATTTGTATTTTCTTTTGTCATCTTTTTTCTTCGTGTACTAGTTTTTAAAAAAATTAAGCGAGTCAGAGAGTCTGTACTATAAAGTAATCTCAAGTAAAGTAAATCAATTTCATTCACGACTATCTTACGATTTATGTGTATAACCTCTTTACAATAAAAATACTACAGTTATTGTAATATTGTAAAACGGTTTATAATGCATATGCTGTGAGAAACACAGGTCACAGTTTGTTATACAATTTTTGGAATAACATAGATGTCATATTAAATTTTATATTAGTTTTATTTATAATCAAAAAGTTTAAGATATTCATGTAAATCCAACTTACATCATAATGAATATAAAGATATTATACGCCTATACCTATGGCGCAGCGGTTAGCGTTGTAGGCATCTGTGTCGGACCTTACGGGTTTGAGTCTCAGTACGAACAGCATTTCTGATGTCTTAATTTCCCTCCCATCTTTCCCATCCTTCAATAACTGGACGCAGCGAGAGCGATTAGCTAACCAATAGTATTGCTTTAGCTTTATCATTCTATCCCTACTATTCTCTGTGGAAAAGATAGGTTGAACAACTGACTAACAAACAAAGCTCATAGAAAAAATCTGTTGAGGTACATCCATTAAGAGGCCATATGCTTTACATTGGGAGCAGTTATGGATAAAAAAATATACTTAGATAAATTAAAAGCACCGCAGAAGTCACACCAAATATTTTTAAGCTGTCACTCAATATCAACTTGAGGGATAAAGACAGAAAGAAAAACACCAACACCTGAGATATAAGGCTTTAAATTAAAAAAAAAATCCTATTGACCTTCAGGATACTTAACCCTGGTTGTCATCTGAAGGCTAATGATAATTTATTATATAAAGACGCAGAGTAGATAAAATCATGTTATCGGTTGATTTAATCTATTCCTTTTTTATGAAAAGTGGTTCAAACGAAATCAACTAAGGACAAAACGTTTCTATGTTTTCGTTTATCTGTTTTAACGGCATCGTTATAAGCTCGTAAAAGAAGCTTTTTTATCGTCATACATGAATCAATCCAAAATCAATAGTGCTACGTACTTGTTTGATAAACACCAAGAAATATTTGAAAGGCATAAAATATTCTCGGGGCTTTTAATGTCGATGCAAAGAGCTCATGAATAACCCGATCGGTTCCGAAGTACGCCGGAAAACCTTTTAAGGAAAGCTTAGGAGATCGTAAAAAATAAACTGCTACAAAAAATGTTGATTTATTTTATTACTCTGCGAAGGAGATACACACGTGTCCGCGGTAAGAAGGGTACTCCTCGAGGGGTGGGTCAAAATAACAACAAAATAGCCAACGATAAAACCAGTTAAGTGTTATCGCCAACATTGTTTCCAGTCACGTAGTATTGTTAATAGTTTTATTTTCATATATCGTTATGTTTTTAGTGTTATTGTACTTCTTATACAAAAGTTGTATGCGTTTAAATTTGGCTTCCATCATATTGTTGGTAAGACTGTTTGATATAATTTAAGATTTCGACTGAAGGTGCTTGGTGGAATTTCAATATTAAATTTGAATCGTTCATACTATGTACACTCCCACAGATTTTGTCACTAACGACCCGAGTTTCGCCTTTCAGCATCTTCAGGCGTTCAAGTGCACGGATGAATTTGAACTTCGAAAACCGGATAAAACAGGTTTTTTCAAAAGGCGGTTTTTGTATAAGCCCTAATTAATAGACACGTTGAGAATATTTTTCTCTGAATGCTCAAATATTGTTTTTTTAAAATAGTTTATTGATTAATATATACATTTTCGAACTTACTCTGCAGATTTTTATTTAACTTAGAGCTGATGACATTTTTATTTTGATGAATGTATTTTTTTTTTAACAAAAACGAAACATCCTTTTTCCGTAATAAATTTTGACAAGTTGACTTTAATGTCGTTTTATTAGATACACCGTCAGAAATAAGATAAATAAATTTGCCGACTTGCCAAACGTAATAAAATAAAATGAGCCCCCCATCCCCGCTTTGGATGGCACCTAACTGACAATTTGTCGCGATCTCGTCATCCGGGTGGTATTATTTGATTCTCCGCCCACGGGCCAAAGTGTCAAATTAGACATCCATCACTTTGAAATGCCGTGTCGACCGGAAATCATTTTGCAACACTATGGTCGCCGGAGGAAATGAGAGTTCCCCGGAAATACACACACACAGGAAGTAACAAGCTAACAACTCATCTAAGAAAGAGCCTTCGATATACTTGCATAAAGAGTTTCAGAATTTAAGAGAAATATAATCTCAATCGTTGGAATGCAATTTTATTGTTTGTTTAAAATTACTTTATTATTTTATACCAAAGAAAAATGGAATACGGTAAAATAACAATTTAGCAAACGTATAATACGAATGGCTTTAATAAGGAAAAACATTGTCTATGATAATCTTTACCCATGGTGTAAAGTAAGTGGCTATATTTCTTTTTGTGCTTTTCTTACACCATCACTCCATCACCTTACCCTTACCGTTTCCTTAAATGTTCAAATCATTTACACAAAAAATATATTCAACAACATTGAGTATAATTATTTTTTGTCTGTTTTTTTTATATACTATAATTATATGAAGTCGTATGGTTATGGACTGAATGGAGCAAACAAGGATCTCGAAATATATATACCGCGATTTGCTTAGTATTGACTCGCATGTTTGAGATGTTTTGGATGAAGTTAAGACATGAGGTAGTGTAAGCTAGACTGTCTTGATTTTTAGATCAAAGATGTGTATGAAGAAAAAAAAAACAAACATTCCTACATACATACATATGACAAAATAAATTAAAATACCGTTTATGGATACCGTAACCGAAAATAATCAATGTTGACAGCATGGCTACAGGCTGGAGGTATTGAATTATAGATGACATAAAATATGTGTATCTCAACCTCCCTTTTTCCAAAGAGAGTAGTAGTGATAGAAGAATAAGTCTAAGACAGAGCTAATGGTTAACTAATCGCTCTCGTTACGCTCAGTTATTGATGGAAAGGGAAATTAATCACAAACACCCATGCCTTTGAACAGAAATCGATAAATCGATCAATAAAACTCTGTTCTGGGACTCAAGCCCGTTTGATCCAGCACAGAAGCTAAAACCGCTAACAGCTACGCCATAGGATACGAAAAATAATATAAGATACGTTTAATTGGTTATAGGTTCAAAAATCATTCATGAACAATTTAAGGAGAAAATACACTACAGAAACTCATATCTAAGATGTCATGATTTAAAGTAAAAATCTATATTTCATATTGAATTTGCTGAAAACTGATAAACCTCTCATCATTTAATTTCAGAGGTAGACAAATAATATCAGATTAATTTTGATTTTTTGTGCTTAAAAATGTAAATATAACATTTTCCATTACGGTAAGTATAGTTAAGCAAAAACGCCATGATCTTGAATTAAACATATGTGTTTATAACAAATAATAAAAACATCTAACAATAGTTGACACCAAATAATATTGACTTAAATTAACAAAAAAATAAGTCATGAAAACGTATCGTGAACAAATAAAAATGTGCTAATACAAACATCGACACTTTTAACCCCAGTCTTCGTTAGATATATATAAAAAGCTCGGAATGAATTTTGGTAGACGAAATCAGGTTGCGGGGTTTTGTAAGAAGTATTTCTACTTCACGAAAGTTTGCCCAGAGTCAATATTTGTCTACTAGATGTAACACCTTCCTGTCACCCCTTTGTCGAACAACCAAGCGGTGTTCAAAGTTTGCACATGGAGCTTTTTGGCTTTCGTACCCTTAGATTGAATATATTTTTATATACGATAAGGTGAGTGAATATAAAAGTTGTGCTTAAACATAAAATAAGGCATACTTGGGTATATCTACATATTATGTTATTTAACAGAAAATTCTATATGCATACTTAAGATTTTTTAATTATAACTTTTTCGATACCTACTTACATTTTTGTTTTAATTGAAACAACATGTTAATTAAAATAGTTCAAATTATGTATATTCACACAAGTTTTGTCACCAACGACCCGGATTTCGCCTTTTGGCATCTTTGGGCGTTCAAGTGCACGGATGAGCTTGAACTGACGCTTAGTAAATGAATGTATCTTGTTTTTTAAGATTTCGACTGATGTTGCTTGGTGGAATTTCAATATTAAATTTGAATCGTTCAAACTATGTACATTCTCACAGATTTTGTCACTAACGACCCGGGTTTCGTCTTTCGGCATCTTCAGGCGATCAAGTGCACGGATGAACCTAAACTGAAGCTTAGTGAATGTGGGCATTCCCATGAGCTTATCCTTTTCGCCAGCAATGGCTTTGAACTCGAAACATTCATTTACTAAGCGTCAGTTCAGGTTCATCCGTGCACTGGAACGCCTGAAGATGCCGAAAGGCGAAACCCGGGTCGTTAGTGACAAAATCTGTGAGAATGTTCATAGTTTGAACGATTCAAATTTGAATGTATCTTGTTTATATAAGAAATAAATGTATCATTAAGTCCAAAGCCATTGCTGGCGAAAAGGATTTATTTACCCATGGGGTTGCCTACAGATTTGAATGATGAGTACTTGTTAGTTGGAAAAAAAATATGATTATATTTACTCACATATAGGTTACAAGAGTGGGGAATTTGGCAGATTTGACTGCTCATTCAATTGCATGTTGATTACAAATAGCTTATTTTCAGTTAATTTATCATAAAAGTATTTGATATTTCAGCTTTATTCGAAATCTGCATTGTTTGTATGATTATGCTGTTTTTTAAATCCTTCTTTCAGACAAATATTAGAAGTATTTTGAGTTTCTCTATATATTCAATCTAATCCTTAAATCAAATATAGAATGAGCAATAAACTTACACTTAGTCTGTTTCTAATCCTATTCTTATTTTCTTAGCATGTTAAAAGAAAAGTTTAGTGATTAAGTTCCTCAATAAATTAATTATAAGTTTGTTATATAAGGTGTACAAATGCTTCTAAAGGCATCGTAAAAAATATTGAAAAAGTTGAAAAATCATAACATTTGAAATAAAACCTGTATCTTGAGTGTTGCTAAATCAAAATTGCCAAATATACAAATATATTAATCAGCTTTAGTTGCACCTTACTTTAAGTGTACATTGCCCAAAATTTTTATTACGAGTCAATATATTATATTTCGTTTTATGTTGACTACGGACGTGTTTTTTATTTTAAAAAACTTTAAATTGCCTTCAACATTAGTGTTTTGCTGTATTGTTCTCAAGAGCTTTTTCAGGCTTGACAAATAGTTAAGTACCTACTTAATATTGCTGCCATTTCATGAAAACTTTTAAAGCTCTATCATGGAGTTGTTAATGTAAATCAAGATAATTCAAGCCAAAGTTTCCGACTTTTTTATTTGAATAAATTTGAACTCTTTGGCGTGTATTTTGCACGTAATTTAAAATAACGCAAATACATACTTTAAGTTGATTCAGCCGAATTTATAAAACGAAGCGATTTCACCACCAACGTTCTGTAATAAAAATAACACTCAAAAGAAAGATTTGAGTATTTTAATGTATTTTTTTTTTAGTTTTCTTTTATTTAACTTTCCTGTGACACTCGTCAAGTAATCATGAGCTAACTACACCTTTGTTTTAACTTATTTTTATACAACTGAACCAAGAGTACTCAACGTTATTCAAGTGAAAGTATTAACTTAAGCCTACAGCAACCAAAATAGTAAGCAAACAATGTGAGCAAACAAAAATCAGCTCAATTTATATGTGTTTGAAGACCCTCAATTTATTAAAATACTTCATCAAAGATATGTTATTGTAAAGAAATGTAAATACATACTTAACAAATATTTGAAAATAAACAACATATTTTAAATAAAACAAATGCTCGTATGCTATTGAAATTGTTTCTTACGGATATTTTCCTTCAAAAAAAAAATTATTCATACTGTAATCGTTTGTATTCCTTCCCTTCTCACGCACAGTTGAATAAAATATCTCATTAATAATTTCATATCATTCATACATTTAAAGATATGAAATATGGTCATACACAGTAACACAAACAGTAGAAAAAATAAAATATCTATTCGTTTGCTTACTTCCTCGATACATCTGAATTAGGGCATCCAATCCCGGGATCCGGGATCCCGTAATCCCGGGATCCCGTTCAATTTTCTGATCCCGAAATCCCGGGATTGACATGGTCGCGATCCCGGGATTTCGGGATTGAGAAATTTGGAGTAAATCTCGAAAAGTGAGATGAAATTGTCGATTGAAATTCCTCGGTGAGCTAAAAAAAAAAAAAAACGAGGTTTTGTGAGAATTCTGGGAAAAAGTATACCAAATTGAGGATTTCAAATTCCTCGGTGAGCTAAAAAAAAAAAAAAAAAACGAGGTTTTGTGAGAATTCTGGGAAAAAGTATACCAAATTGAGGATTTCGAATTCCTCGGTGAGCTAAAAAAAAAAAAAAACGAGGTTTCGTGAGAATACGGGGAAAAAGTATACCAAATCGGAGATTTCAAATTCCTCGGTAAATTTATCTCAATCCCGGGATCCCGGGATCCCGGGATTGAAAATTTATCAATCCCGAAATCCCGGGATTGGAAAAAGGCTCCGGGATTGGATACCCTAATCTGAATTAAAAAGCTCACAAATCAAACAATTCACTAATTTATGTTAATGTTAATGCAGCAAGAAATAATTATCTTCATGGTATTATATACTTCCTTCCATATTAGTTTGTTAAAAACAAATCCTTGCTATTTTACTTCAATGCACTTGTTCAGGCAGACTTTACTGCTAATGATAGTGCTTTTTTTTAAATTCCGGTTCATCCCACATAAGTTGTAGTATCCGGTTTTTTAACACGCTACGGAAAAGCTACTCAGAAGTTTGACGAATTTACTTAACATAACTACTATACCAAAGCTTTGCGAAATATCATATCCTTGTATCATTCTAAAAACCTTTTTTTTACTCGATGATTCCGTAAGCTCCCAACAAATCAAATTTATTGACATTAAAAATTGTCTCAGAGAAAGGTGAAAAAAAAACAAATTTAAATAATATTATTTTCTTTTATGGTGTTATGTACTAATTTTTCATTTATTTAATATGATCTTGACCGGTTTCGCTCATGACAAAAATTTCCAATTTATCAGAGACAATATGACTCCTCAAGAAATGAAGTGAGTCAATTAGTAAAATGGTAAAAAAATCTTAGATTAATTTAAATCACATATTTATTTGGAATTTTGGTGAATTTCATATTTTTATTTTACGGAAATAACACTATCGCAATGTTTATTAACTGAGGTTACTTCACTTTTACGATACTTTAAGACGTGTAGAATAATTACAACGTATCTAACTTATCTTTTTCTAAAATACCATTGGCTTGAAATATCTTTGATAATATTTATATTAACAAAAGTATTGTCCACCTACGTTTTGTCTTTCAAAATCTATTCATGTTCAAATATAATAATGAGCCCACACAGTGAGCCAAGTGGTATTTTAGAAATAAAATAAGTTAGATGCGTTGTAATATCCTACACGTCTTAAAGTATCCTAAAAGTGAAATAATTCAGCTAATACACATTGTAGTAGTGTTATCTACGTAAAATAAAAATAAGCGATCCACCAAAATACTAAGTGAAGACGTGATTGTAAGTCCAAGAAAAAAAGGTTTACTATTTTACTAGTTGGCTCACTTCATTTCTCAGTGGCTCAATTATTATAGTAATTCTTTTGTTGGTTTTTTAATAAATTTATGAAAGTTTTGTTAAGTTAAAAGTTGTTTTATATTTATATTCAAAACATTTATCTTGAAAACGACCACAATAAAAATGATAACGTTTCAAATAAGCCAAAATATACGCTAAAGAAAAAATACTCAACTTTAAAAAATTCGAATACTGAAGCAAACTTTTCTTTATTTCGTACGATTTATTTTACATTTCTGTTTCCATATACGAGATTAAAATTAAAATTTATTTTCATATTTACATCTCATTGCATATGCGCAATTTGCTACGATATGATATTCATAAGAGCAAACTCTGTCATAAGTAACACAAACTAATCAAGCAAAGTTAGTGTCTCCGGTGCTATGTATACGCCACAGTTTTCCTTGCACCAATTCATAAGTAGTAACTCCAACAAGTATCCAGTAATTCACACTGTATCTTCTATCAGTAGTTACCATTAAGTCGTTATGGAAATGGGCGCCATTATGGGCTCCTCTATGGTGTGCTTTGACAAATAAACATGAAAACATGGGAATGGTTTTGTGGGCAATAGCCCACACCGCTGTCCCGGCACATTAATTTTATGCGCTCAGACGTTTTCTTGGAAATTTTCGAATAAATTTTATCGAAGGTTTTCATAACTTAAAGGAACGTAAAACGTACTTTGAATACCAGACTCAATTTCAAGGAAAATTTATTTTTGCGCTCACATTATATTATTTTAAAATAATCAACTTCCAGTATTTAGTTTTGAATTGATAGATATATTATGACTTTTTACAAATAATTTTAAGTTATCAAGATTTTGATTTGTGATTCGCCAAATGCAAATGCAAACATAGTCATTTTTAATTGATTTAATTGGTAGAACTCCACTGTAATACGATAAATAAATAGCAAAGAATTTAGTTCTACATTTTTTTTTAATCAATTGGTAACTATTTTGGCGTATAGCTTCATTAAAACTATGTGATTCTGATAAAGGCATACGCTAAAATAGCTATCAACTAATTTAAAAAAAATGTAGAACTAAATACTTAACAATTTTTTTACCGTATTACGGTAATTTTTCTTTACCAATTAATTGCAAACTTATTATGTGGTTTTTTTTTATTGCGATAAAGATTCAAAGCTATAAAATTTAGATGCAGAATTAATTTCGTAAATTTCAATGTTGCCTTATTTAATTTTTCGAATAAAAAACTTGGTAAAATGAGTATTGGGTAGAATTTTTTTAATATAATATTGAGTGTGTTTTAAATTTTAAATTTAAACGTTGCTTTTACTCCATGGGTTTATACTGCATCTCGCCATTTTTAAAACTATTATAACATAATATAATTTCATTATTCCCGTTTTGATTATGATACGTCATTATTGTGCAAGAATTTTTTGCGTTATTCAATATTATATTTATAAAGAAATAGTACACTTTTACAAATATGTTTAACAGTGTATTCGCCAACAAGAACATACAAGCATCGAATAATATTGTATTTCAAAAGCCAGATTGAAAGAAGCAACTTGATATTATCAACAGTCATATGAGTGTGCTTGCAGTATGCAATTTATATTTGTGAAAGGATAGGTTTGTCGCACACAAAGTGTGAGAGAAATTTGTCTTATTATATTTGGAATAAATTCGTAATTTCTGTTATATATCGACCTAACTATTTGTCATTGCAACATACAAATTCAGATTTGGTGTGAAATTGCTTGAACTTTACAACAAGTTATTTCAAATACGTTGCAATTGAGTAGGTTTCCATTTCTCACAAAAAAAACGAAAAAACAAGCTACAAAAAGCAAGCAAAAAAAGCTAGCAAGAGAATGAATTCTTTAATTGTGTCAATATAAAGTAAACACTATATTGCGCACGCAACTTTCTGATTCTGTCAATCTTAAAAGCCAATCATGTCTCATTTAGATCAACCGAGTGCGTATCCGAGAGAGTGAGCTCGGCCAAATACAAAACAATCTATACGCGACGGAAGGAATTTGACCGAGCGATCCGACAAGTGATGCAAGTAAGCGAGTGGAAAGAAACCATTTGTATTTCCTCGACAAAAACGACACCCCACCACCTCTAACACGCCCTATTTTGAACAAAAAAAGCCGTTGTATAGAAGCCTCGCATGACTATATGGTCTTGCTTATCATTTTATTAACTTATATTATTATGTACGGACAGTAGTAAGGACGAGTGTGACCGTATGAGCATGCAAACATTCGCGGTTGAAATATAGCTAAATATTTTTTTTTTTAAATATTTACAATTTGACCTCTTTAGATCAACATAATTTCAATACAAATATATTAGCAAAAGAACTGTAAATAATTTGATGTTTTGATAAAAAAAATAACTAACAGTTTCAAAAAGTCCATTAAAAAAGACGGAAATTCAAAAAATCGCATTTGCTTTTGGTGGCTGTTTCTGTCCCCGCAGCTGATGACTAACTGAAGTCTGCACCCTTCTTAACCAAATATGAGTGAAAGCAACGATATTAAAGTAGAAAAAGGATGAATAGTGGGATCAATAGACAACGGTGTTTACTGTGACCAAATGGTCAAGCTCGTCCTTGGAGGGTTAAATGCTTATCGACGTTAACTCGGTCAATATTTTTGCTCGGCTGTGTACTCGGTTGGTTTTAAGAGATTTTAGTGACAGAGCAAGTTAATGAAAAGACATAATCGATATTTGTGAAGGGTTTTACCGTTTAAGAGTTATGGTTGAAAAAAACACAAAGCTAGAAGTAAAAAAAAACCGTGAGCATGTTTCGCAGGCTCTAGAAAGTTTCCGTAGGTTAGAAAAAAGGATAAAGAATAACGCAACTATTATTACTGTATATGGCACTCTCAAAGAACATATTCTCATTGTATCCCAGGAATCCCAATGGTGCTGCATAATGTCTCCGGTATGGAGCTTTTTACGAGCAATTTTTGTTTTCACACACACAGAACCTCACGCTAATAAATTTATGACGTTATCTTGTCAACAAAATTGTCCACAGATGTGCACTTTTTATGAATACTTTGAACAAAGAAGTTTTATATTTTGTACGCATTACGACCAAAAAAAACAGTTGCTTGGGAGGAACAACTACAACATAGAAGTTTTTTCAAGTAATGTGCAGAATTTGTGATGATTTTATATTTTCCTGCAGAAACTATGCAATACATGAAAGCGTGTCATCTTGTAGTAACATTGGTGCCTCGTTGGATACAAAAAACTTTTGATATACCGTCTTTTACACTGTGTCTGTCATCAATTAAAGAAACACACCTACTAATACTAAATGCAAGCGTACAATTGACAAAAATATTTTAATTCAGTTCATAGAGATTAAAAAAATTAAAGAAATCAATTAAAAATTGCCGCGTGTGTGGTCGAGTGGTCAAAGTCATCGGCTTTAGTTACGGAGGTCACTGGATCGAATCCCAGGACGGATAGTTTTAAGAATTGATTTTTCAATCGATTTATGAATTTCTGTTCGAAAGCATGGATGTATGTCATGTCTTGAATTCCCCCTCCCACTTATCCTATCCTATGAACGGGGTGTATCAGAAAACAATTAGCTAACAACTAGTCCGGCCCTAGCACTATCCTTCTATTCCTACTCTCTTTGGAAAAAGAGAGGTTGAGCAACTGAGTAACAAGCAGTTCTCGTAGAAACACTTGAGATAAACTTCATTAGAAGTCCATATGCTCCACATTGGGAGCGGACATGGTTAAAATTGAAAAAAAATATTTACACTTAAAAAACCGAACAACAATACTGCATGTGTCATACATAATAAACTTTCAGCAGAACGGTATACTTTGTCGAACAAAATATTTAAAAAAATAAAGTTTGTGTTTCGATTAAAGATTCAGTGATTCAGTGATTCGAGAAAATATTAGAATCTATTTTAAATGTTTTAATGCCTAAGTAATATATTCATATAGTTTTGTATATTTAATAGAATAGGTAGTTAATTTTACAAATGTTTTAAATTTAGTTCCACAAAATATATAATGCATGCGCTGCGAAAAAAAATTTGTACAAAATTGTCAAAACAAAATCACAATTACATATTGAATTGACATTGTTATTTTAGACATTCTTTGCAAAACAAGGTGCATTTTTTTTAAATACAGATGTTTATAATGTGAGGCTTGTATCCATATAAATATGTAAAAACAAAGCTTTGACATCCATGCAAAAAACGATCCTCCTTCATATTAAATCTAAAATTACATCAAGAAAGGTTATACAATATTTTTACAGAGCATCAACGTAGATACGTTTTTCTTTTCGATAAAAAAATAATAAACAATGAACATATGCTACTTTTGCGTTCTTAGTAAAAAGTATACCGTATACAAAAAACAGTTGATATTTTGAGACTTTTCAGAAACAAGAGAATGTATATATGAACAGGCATTTGGTTCTTTTAAACAAAGCTTTATATGTAAACAACATCACACATTTCTTTGTATCTATGAAAAACATTGTACTATTAATATCGTTACATTAATTTAATTTATATTCTGAAACATTGATCAACTTGTTTTGAAGATACTACGAAAATAAAACGTCAGTATACAATTTGAATGATTTTTTTTTCTCAAAAGTTTGCTTTCATTACTTTCGTGAGCTTAAAATAAAATATTAAATTATCTCACCAATACTTTTTATATACATTATAAATGTGCTGATTTTCAGCGGACGAACTCGCGATTTGGAGACTTTTTTCAAGAGTGAGAATGGATTTAATAAAATAAAACATTTATTGTCTTTAAAAGGAGCGCAAAAAATAGCATTACACAATTATCCATTCAGGTATATAAAAACGCCTACTTCCCTACTAAAGCAAACGGCTAAAGTAAAAAAACTGAAAACTTTTACGAAATCCTAAAATGTTATAAGGAAAATTCGCCATAAGCATTTTATATAATATATCCGTTTCCATTATAATCCTATACGAACTTTCGTGGCAAAATATCAACGTTGAAGTAGATTAGATTATTTTCCCCACGATACTGTTTCACAAATTTCTATCATCTAGCTCCATTCGGTAAAAAAACGACATGACAGTTGAACGATATGCTTCTCGTCACGCTGGGTCGTCTTGTCTAATATAACTGACATCAAGTGCAAATAAGAATGTTTATTTTTGTGTATAAGATCCCTCACTCTTCCGAAGTGTTACTTGAACAAAAAAATTCTCCGATCTAGCTCTGTTTATTTTTGCTCCGAGTGTTTGCTTGCTCTGTACATTTCAACACGTTCAGTGGAAAAAGAATAGTTTTTTTTTCGGGAACGATTATGAAATCTTTTCACGTAAAATACGAGATACAAAAAATATAACGATGCTTTTTTGATAATACAATCTAAATGTTTATTTAACCGTTCAATTTTTTCGATAAACTGTTCATTATATATTATAAAATATCATTTATATGACTAGGGTTCTTGGCGTTGTACCTAACACCGACTTCAGTGGTTTCAAAACATTCTTACTGGATGTATTCTGTAACGTTAATCGCAAAGTAAACACTCATAAAAAAAACTAAATCACAACATATATATTTAACAACTTAACAACAATACAAAAAAAATATATAAATAAACTTTTCTTTTGAATTATTATAAAAAAATTCTAATACGTTAATTCCAATTCAATCAGTAAACTGTTAGCAGTGCTTAAAATGTTTTTTTTTAGGTTTAAAGTAAAAAGTACTGAAGCTTTAAACAAAACAAACTCTATCTAAAATTTACAGGTCACCGTAGCCAAATATAATCTTTTTCAAGATTTATTCATCTTGAACGATTTACCGAAAAAAAATATTGTGTGAATCAACACACTATTTTTTTCATCATTCAAAATGACATGATACCGATTCAAACTTGACATAGAAGTTTCGTCAAGTACTCATAGTTGATATCTTAAATTAATATATGTATATATTGATTATTGTTATTAGGTTGTAAATCTTCTTATTGGTTATTGATATTAGTTTAAAAGCTTTAGATGTTATATCCTCGGCGAAAATCATTAAGATATTGAATTCGAATAGCGTGTTTGATGACAATTGGTCCAAACTCATTTCTTTCAATATTTATAGTTGTATTGGAATATTGTATTCATTGGACATATTTTTTAAATCATCTCCGAAGTGTTAACTCTTAAAAGACGACGTCTGTTTATTTGGCGTGGCGCTCGAGACAGTTGCTCCCATGTGGCGTTGGGTACACAGAGCATCGCAGCGCAGCCTTCGAGCGGCTGGCTAGCTCATTCCAGCGAAAGCTCCACCGAAACTTTGACTGGAAACTATTCAAAACAAAGTTTACGAGTCGACAGCTTTAGTGCATTCGCGCCGATGCGATCTGGATTACGCGTTCCGAAGTTAACTAATACAATTCTTTCAGAGTTCAATGCGCGCATACGAAACTATATTACAACAATGTTCCACTGCACTTTATTACGCCACACTTTTGGTTGTGTTCAGAAATAGAGCGCTAAATTCTTGGAAGCTTTTTTGTGATAATAATACGTTATCGTTCTGTATGGAATCCAAGAGTCAAACTAATATATATTTTTTAATTATTCATCGGTAGAAAGTAGAATAATCCTGAGTATCTAGATTCATAATAACACGTAAAAATCCCTAAGTATAGCTAAAAAATGATCTTAAGCAATTGGTGAAAGATTAATCCCGGGATTCCGGGAGGTTTTTGGGGGTCGAAACAGATTCAAATAAACTACCAGGGAATGAAAGGATGATGGTCTGTCGTCTCAACATAAACAATCTCATCCGTCTCATTGATTACAATGAATGTTACTTAAGATATAACTTTAATTTATATTTAATACTAAATGAATTTTATTTTTCGTTTATAATTATTTTGTTTGTGTATGTAACTTTATAAAAATCTTTGTTAATTTTGATAAAAATAGTCAATACTGTAATAAACAATATAATTTTTCACATTCTCATGTTTTTTGGTTTAACTGTGAATGATTTAAGCATTAAAAAATATCAAACTTTTATACAATTTTTTAATTACTTTTTTTTATTGAATACAAGAATTGCTTTACTTTTGTTTTCTACCACTGTTGTAAAAAAAAATAAGTATTTGAATATTCATATTTTGAAATTATTTTTTGGGAAAGCAAATTGACAATATAAATATGAATTGCGCCCAAGAACCCACAGAAAAATTTAAAACAGGAAATATCAATTAAAAATGTGGGCAGTCAAAGTTATGACCATAATTTGTAAAAAACCTGTAATGCTTACAAATATTTATTTATATCCACTTAGTCGTGGGACGGCCATTTTGATTTAAAAAAAAAACATTAATTGAATCGATTAGGAAATAATATAATGGAAGAATTTGTAATATATATTGTATAAATTAAAGAATGAGACAATATATTGTATTGTATTTATTTATTATAAGTATATATTATTCTAACAATTTGCAAGATATTAGTTTTATTTTCACAGTCTAATCTATGACGCACGTAAAGCAAAACTCTATGCATTTGTGAGGTAAGTTGATTTTTTAAGATAACCTGACAATAAGCACCTTTTAATTGTTACTTTGAGTCTCTCAGGAGCGTAAACACAAAACGCAGTTGCTATGCAAGTATGGTAAACAAGCTGTTATAATGTTAGATCTACTTTGATTGGTGTAATCAATGTGTTGATTTGCTTAAGAACGTGGATAAATCAACTGAAAAATAACTCTGTCATACACTGTGTGTGATTATCAAATTTGATTATTGTTGACTTAAAAGAAGTTTGCTATTAAAATAAAATCCACGTTTATTTCATTTATTATCTAATATATACAAATGAATGTTTGTTTGTTCGTACTTTATGCGTTGCCACACCGCTCATCCGATTGCAATAAAACATTGTCAAACGTTATGCTTGCACTTCCGGAAAGTATATTTTATATATACAAATCAATGTTTGTATGTCTGCTACACAGTTCATTTTGACAACGTATGCTTGCACTTGCGCAAAGGTTATAATACAATTAACTAACAGTGTGTGGCGCGTGTTTCGTAGCATAGACAATTGGCAGCAAACGTCAAACAGACAGAAAAACACTTTCTTTCTTTGAGTGGCATTGCAACGCTTGCAGGAAACCGGCCAGTTCATTATAAAAAACAGCATAAAATTATATGAATCTTTTATTCTGTCAAAACTTAAGCCGTTAATTTAAGATAATAATTAAACTAATTCGATCTTATATCACTTATTAAAGGTCTTTTGCCACGGTTAAGTAATTAATTATAAAACGCTTATGAAACAAAAGCGTTGTACAGGATAGCTACTTTCTAAAATAATGACTTGAATTATAATCAAATTAAACCAAGATATAATGTCACAAGAACTGTTATATAAATATTCAAAAGAGCTTTAACGGAATTGTTAGGCAAAGAAACTTGTATTATTTGCGCGAATAGAAAATTATCGAAATGAGCAAACCAAATTTCGCTTCATTCAATTGAGAAGTCTAACTTAAATCTATTTCTGTCCCACACGCAATGATAATGACTCTAACACGCCATTGTTAAGGTGACCGTTTATTAAAAAAACTAAGACCACAAAATTATTATCTGGATATAATAAAAAAATCCATTAGTTATATTATCAATTCCACTAATGGAATTAAACTTCATTTGAAGCATTAATCATTCATTAGGAAACTTTTTATTTTAATTCAATCTTTACATTTTCTAGGAAATCGTAATTACGACTTAGCAATTCTTGCATTAATTATTTATAAGTGGAATCCAAGAAAATGGTAATTGTAATTAGCTTCAATTGAAATAATATTATCGCACAAATATCTATATTATTAACTTATGTTTTTTTAATAACGCAAAGTCAAATTTCCATTTAAATATTACTTATATTAGACAGTGTTGTAATAGCACTTACTACCTTATTAAAAATTGTCTTTTGCATATTTAGAACGTTAATATATTTAAAATTTTTGATATTTAAGTGAACTGTCCATGGTCTTGTTAAGAATTTTGCTCTAGCTATCAAGACGTTTTTTGGTTCAGGTATCGGTAAAGTCATTAACAATTTAGATATTTCATGCTTAAATTTTGGCTAACATGTGTATTTTATAAAATCTGTTTTCTCTTTGAACTGATCTTGAGTACTTTTTATTAAATTTTCAAAAATGTGTCCGGTTTTATTTGAGCGACAAAAGTTTAATGCAAAATATTTTTTAACTATTCTATCTTATTATAAAAAAAGATTGTATTTTTGGTTAGGGGAATTATAATAATGCTAATCTATGTATGGGTATGTGTTACAAATGTCAGGATAGTTTTTAATAGTATACAGATATATTTATTGACACCAAAATGACCGATTGTGTTGCCAATTAACAGAAAACCACATATCTTAATTCAATTATTGACCGAAAGCGGCTAACTTTTTTTATGAAAACAAACAAAATTTAAAATGAATGTATTTCGAAATCATTTTAATGACAGACCACAACCATTGTTTATTTCAACTGATATGATAATTAGTTTCATCGAAAATAATTGTTTATTATTCGTGATAGATAATTATGTCAGCGAATGATTGTTGAACTTGTAAACTGCACCAAATAACTCAAAGTTCCGAAACATTATTGCAGTGAAAATATCTCCACCAAGTGAAAAGTCTTTTTAACATGTTCACTTTTATTGAACGAAAGACTAAAAGTCCATGCTGCACAATCCTACGGGGTCACACGAGATAAGACGACCAAACTGCCCTTGCAAGACTTGGTCGTGGTGGAGCTCACACGATTGAGTGAGATAAGCTGGCGATTATCTTTTGGATTTGGAGTCGTTGGAAACAAACCTTGTGGGCAGCAAGGAATCTCTTCGGTTGTTGCGTTCATGGTTTATTATAAAATAAAGTTTTACTAATCATTTTCAGCTTAAAATTAAAGAAGCTTTTATTCGACAATGCTGTTCTAGCTAATAACCTTTCCACCAAGTATTGTCAGTATACATCAAAAGTGATAACAGAGATTTGCTTAAACATCAACATATTTTTATATAACAAAATGTCTTCCGGTTGAATACTAGTTGGAAAGAACAAATGTTGTATATTACAGGTAATATCTAGTTGCCGAGTGTTAAACAGTTTTAACAGTTTAATGTAGTAAAGTAACCTAACCTAACCTAACCTAACCTTACTGGTTTCAAGATAACGCAATAGAATTCCGAAACATAATAAATATTTGTATATTTAAAAATGAATTTTATGATGTTTTCATACATCTCTATCTAATAAACGATTTTAAAAGTGGGGATACAAAGCGACTAAGAAACTACTAGTATTTTTCTGATTTATTCTGTTTTTTTTTAAACATTTGGATCAAAAAGCGCGTTGTTTGCCTTACCTTGTTTTTCTATCTCTCTCTGGAGAGAGAGATTGGCCTAGTGACATAAAACAATTTTATTTTTTAGTCCTTTATTAGGAAAAACTATCGCCTACATTAAAAAAGGACATGCCTTAAAATAACCCAAAAAATAATTATATGACATTTGTAATCCAACAGCATGGTCACCGCATATCTCAACCTTAACGTTTCCTTACATTTTGTATTGATTCTATTTCATTGATTTGATCGGCATTAAAGTTATGAATGTTAAGCAGAAAGCCCGGATCCAAATGGTTGGATAATAATAAGAAAGATTTCCACCGTTGGATTATTTAGGACTTGGAGAACAATTTTCGAAATAAAGCAAATACCTTATCAATAAACCCACTCAGCTATTGACAGATTTCCTTTAGTGTAAGCCTTATTCATCATTTTATTTGTTATGTTTTTGACAGCCACATATTTTTTTTTATCATAAAATAATATTGTATATGACTCTATTTTGCATACGTAAATAAATATGTTGGGTCATATGGGTCGATTTATCGATTTCTGTTCAAAAGCATAGGTGTTTGTGGTTTCCAAAAAAATCCCTTTCTAACCTTTCCTATCCTTCAATAACTGGGCGTAGCGCGAGTGATTAGTTAACAACTAGTCCTGCCCTAGTCTTATCCTTCCTACCTTATTACTCTCTTTGTAAAAGAGAGGTCGAGGGACTGACAACAAACAGTTGTAGTAGAAAAAACTTCTCATGAGATACCTCTATTAAAATACTATATACTCCAGATTGGGAGCGGACATTGTATTTTAATAAATTTGCTGTACCATAACCAGAGTCAGTATACATATCGATGCAGAAAATAAACTTCTTTGGACTATATATAAAGCAAAGATTTCTTGATGTACATATCGACTGTGGAAAGTAAAAAGGACGTAACCCTCAGTTTTCCCAAAACAGCTTTTTTTCGACAATCACAATGTATACAACTCGACACACGTTCTATCAAAAGGATGGAAGCTGAAAATGCCGAATTAGTATCTAAATTTAGCTTTTAAGTTTGAAAAAAGAAAGGCTTGTGAAAATTGCAACCAGGAAATAGGACATAAAAAGGGTTTTTCTTGAACAATTTACTAAATTAATATCAGGCTGAGTCAATAAAAAACCAGTGTATCAGTCACCGTGCACTTCAGGGTTGTGTATATTTCATAATTTGCTTTTAGCCTAAAATCATTCAAAGACGTTTTTTGTGTCTCCTGTAAAATTGGGTTACGTCCTTTTTCCTTTCCACAGTCGATATGTACATCATAAAATCTTTGCTTTATATAAAGATAATTTATTTTCTGCACAATTAAGTACACACTATCAAGTATGGCAAAGTTACTTCTAAGACGATCCCAGATTTTTAAAATATACTGTGTATCTATCTATATACGTTTAATGTTTATTACGCCACTGGATGACAGATTGAAGACATAAATTATGAGAAAATAGTGGTTGGTAGAAGACGGCAATTAAGTTGTTTTCGAAAAATCTCAAATTATAGCTTTGCAAATGGAAACTGCATCTGTCGGTCATATAGGCAATTAGTAAACTATTTAGATCGTCCTTATATAATATTTGATTGGGGATTGACAAGTTCTAATTCTTAAATTATTAATGTATTGTTACTATAAAAAAATTCTAACTTGAAAGCGCAGGGCAGTAAAAGACAAATATCTGACTACCAACATTAACCTTTCCCATTATGTTATACTTGTAATCTCTGAGAAGGGATAATCAGCATAATCTTGGCTATCATATGAAAGAAATTAATGCTGATTGATACATTCAGTTAAATGTTAATATATTGTGGTTGTTAGTAAATAAAACGATGAATTCCCCGGGAGATATATTTTTAGATAAATAAGAAGAAACGTACAATAAGGTAAATTCTTTTGTTGGTTTCTATTTATCTTTTTATTTACCTACGTAAATAAAAAGATTTTCCAGATATAAAAAAAAATGTCTGTACGTAAATTTAGTAAATGTGTGTTTGTGAGATATTTGTTTTTGATCTCGAATAAATTGTTTTAGCTGGCATTGAACGTATCTCAAACACTATACTATTATCAATATAATCATAACGTATATAATTATTATAAAATTTGAATCGTTTAAATTGTTTACATTCATACAAATTTTGTCACTAATGACCCGGCTTTCAGTAGACTGACTGACATCCGTGCACTTGAGTGCCTGAATATACTGAAATGCAAAACTCAGGTCGTTAGTGTCAAAACTGGTGTGAATGTACAAAATTTGAACGATTCAAATTTAATATTGAAATACCACCAAGTACCTTTAGTTGAAATCTTAAAGCATGTAATTATTGTGAAGAAAAACAAAAAAAAATTAGCAAAACAACAATATTGTATATTATAATAAAGCACAATATTAATATACAATTCAATTTGATAACTTTGTTACTCCACGTATTGTGTTACAAATTGTGACATGTTTTTGTTTTTTATAACTTAAGAATTATAAACAATTTTTAGTTTATTCGTAAATTTTACAATATTCTGTATGAAAATACGTATTAAAAAGGCGAAACGCGTATCATATTTTTTAACAGAACAAGTGATAAATGTAAAAAATGCATTAAACATAATTTTATATTAAAAATGATCTTTCATACAGCTCAATTCAAAACCGCAACATATCGAATATAAACAAAAAACAATATCAACTTACGACTTAGTAGTTTCAAGCTCAAAATTTAAAGTATTTCCTCGTACGTGAAAAGTTAAGAGGAAAAATTCGTTTTCCAGATTTCCCATATGACCAGCGGTGGAAAATTTTCTATTTATCGAGCCGAAGCATGAATAAAATTTCCGCAGCACGGGAAATTCATATTGGGTTTTTTTCTATCTGAAATGGCACGAAATTGCGTGATACGCGAAATATATAGACTAATAGTAATTGATAGTGTAGTCGCTCAGATATATTATCAAGCTATTTCATGTTCTCACTCAGTTATTGCCCGTTGTAAATATTTCCTTTTTTTGTGTAAATATATTCCGTTCGATTCGCACGTGATTTATTTGCAAGACATATTTATTCGCTGAAATTGCCCTGATAAAAATACAGTGATAATATTAAGTTTTTCATACACGTTCAACTTTTTTTCCAATAAAAAAAGAGTATTTATTATAATACGTTTAGTTATGAAAACCGCGTCCATGGCACAGTGGTCAACGTTGTTGGCTTCCACCCTGAATCTCACGAGCTCGAATCGCAGTACGAACAGCATTTTTCCGATCGATCAGTCGATATCTGTTCGAAGGTATGAATGTTTGCGATGACTAAAAGTAACGAAGTTTAACAAGAGTGATTTACCAACCACTAGTCTTGTCCTGCTCTTTCGTTTCTAAGGATTGAGCGACTGAGTAACAAACAGTTTTCGCAGAAAAACTTCTGTTAAGATATCTCCATTTGGTGTGGTGTTCATTTTAAATATGTATATAATTCACGACAAATGATGCCAATTTACTTAATGTTTGCGCATCCTTTTTATTTACCTAGTAACGTGTGGTTTAGTGGTAAAAGTTTTGCTGTAACGATCAGATTGTTTTAGTGATAAATTTTTGAAAGATAAATTTAATTTAATTGGTAGAACTCCATTGAAATAAGCTGAGTAATATTAAAGTATTCTAGTTCTAAAATTATTATGTTACCGTTTTGCCGTCGTCCAAGCTGTAATTAAACTTATTATTAACTGAGATATTTATACAGACTTAGTAGACATACACAAAAATTCTTCTAATGTACTTTAACAACCTTATTTATAATGAAAAATAAAGTATTGTTTTGAACAAATATAAGATTATTCAAATCAAATTAGTTTAAATTGTAAGTAATTAGTTACATTAGCGTCTTGTTATGGTTTTTAGCGTCAGTGATTGATTAATATTTGTTTTATCAATAAGAATGTCGTTGATTTGATTATGTCAATACAATTTTATTTTTTTTAGTTCATAAGAAAGATCTTAATTGTGTCTTTTTGCTGTTGTTATTAAGTGTAAGTATATAAGTTTAAAGTATCCAAATTATTTATAAAAATATTGATTGTGACACTCGACCAAGAAAAGTAAGAATCGAATCAATGATTGTTTGATGCAATTTTGTATTCGTTACTTGTTGGTGGAAGATAACTTAGCAGCATACAAGTTGAAATTGGTCGATTTTCACCTTTACTCTGTGACATTTATACTATGGTGTGGGTGCCATGTCACCGAGCAACAAAAATGCGACTACAACATAGTTTGCGTTGTAATGACATCACAAATGTCACATTAAGTAACTTTAAGGCATTTGTACATATATGCAGTAACAATGCAGGGATGCCCTCGTATTTTTCTTTGCATAAATCAGCCTACATTTATGACAGCTAGTTCAACTCTGGTAAGCAATAACCATTTAAATGCTGTGTTGAACAATATCGAGTATTTGCTAGAAAAATAGTAGTTTTTAAAATTAAATAAAAATATTTTTTTTTATCTAAAACTGATATTTTCTAATGCTTCTGTGTGATATATTATTCAGTTTCACTGAGAAAATAAGGTGTAAATTTCATGTCACTCTACTTCATACTTGACCTAGTTACAAGGCATCGGGTGAAATATTTTACGATGCAGAGTCTCTCATTAAAAACTGCAAACTGTGAAAATGTATTAATTAATGCTAATATTAAAATTTAGTAAAAGTCAGTGTAACTTGTTTTAAATTTTATTTTAAAAGTTTATGTTTTTTAATGCTTATTGATTTCTGAATGAGACGCGGAAAGGTGTTTTCTGGCTACATTCTGTCAATAAAAAACAACAAAATTTCTTTTGAGACATTTTCACTTTGTAAGACAAGGAAATAAATCATGTATTCCTTATTTTTTTTCATTCTGATGATGTCCCTACCAATCGAATTAATTATTTATCTATTTTTCACTCTTGATCTGTAAGGCTCTCCATTAACTTTTCCGGTTCTAAGCTCAAGAAATGCGACCCCAATACCTACATTTTCTTAAATATCTATTTTAATATGGGTTATACAATGTTTATAACTAAGGTATTCTTATATGATAGTTTTTTGGACCTTTTGTAGTTTATATAAATACGTGATAACGCGATAACGAGATAAGCGCCCGCGATAAGCAATCGTTCGTAAGATAGCTGGGCTAAACGCGTAAGTTACAAATTCATATTTGTGCTGGGATGACGTCTTTTTTACGCGCAACTTAAAATATATTTATTAAAATACCACGGATTTTTATAAAAAAATGTATGAGGAATGATGCAGAGAGATATTTTAAAGCCCTTAAACTATTTTGTTTTTTTAAATTCATAAGAATAAGGCCAATAATGAGGAAACCACTGGGATCCCTAAACGACCCCCATAAGCAGAGAAGTAGTGTTCTAGTCTCCGAGCCGCGAGAGTTAAGAATAACGGTTTTTTATTATTTCTAATAAAATAACGGTATAACAATAATTGATTAAATTTACTAATTATCATAATTAAAATCACGATCAATAAACTGCGTCATACCGATGAAATAACATGGTAATTTGTAAAAGCTTTACAAATAAAATTGAATACAAAGCAAAAATATTAAGCCATTAAAATTGCAAATTAGATTATAGGTGTAGCTTTTACAATGACCAACGCGTAAGTGAACGTAAGGTATACAAATTTTGCATTCCTTTTATTTCTAACTTTAAATCAAAAATTAATCATGCAATCAAAATACTTAGATCTTGATAACAATAAAACTAGTATTGCAATCTTTAAACAAAGCTATCTCAAAAAGTATGTGAAAATTATATCACAAAAGACGGTATTTACAATTATAACAGTAGAGATATACTGCGATCATAAGTCAAATTACAACTAACATCAGACAGCATCCTTTGAACTGTTGAGTATTTAAACCAACCGACACAGTGGAAAATAGAAATAGTTTAATATAATTAATTGTATGTAAAAAATCGTTTGTAATTACAGTCAATACTCTATGCTATTTGTTTAGTAATACACAGTAAGTCTTAGCAAGATATTACTTCTTCTTTATTTCTGGCGCTGTAGTCTAAGGTGAACCTTAACTGCCTGAATAACTCTCTTCTTCTCCACTAAGTCATCTGCCTTCCCGAGCTTTTGTTGACGTAGGTGCTGAACGCCAGAACTTGCAAGTCCTGTAAAACTCTATCCATCCAGTAATGTCGCGATCTTCCATCGTTCCACAAATGCAGGTTATCTCCTCTAAAATGCTGAGAAAAGCTTAATTTACTTGTTCATTCGAACCAAAAAATATCCTAAACAAATAAAATAAACCGTGTATTTTATTAAAAACAGTTAATTAACCATGCAAAACGAGAAAACGATATTTTTTAATTCGGCTTACAATACGAAGTCCTTGTGTTTATATTTCTTGTATTTTCTCGTGAAAATAAAAAAAGGAAATTAAATTGCCAGCAATGTATAAATAGTACAACATTATTTAGCGCTGGTAATTATTGGATGTAATAATACGTTACGTTTTAATGAGGTGTAATTATCCCTGTTCCAGAAAGTCCTTTATTATGTATTTTGCTTTATCACGCTACCAATTTGTACAGCGTTATTATTTACAGAGCGTCCTTAAGGCCGCGTAACTTGTAATTTCTAACATTTATCCACTGATTATAGTTTCTCGAGGATTCCTGATACCTAGCATAAAATAACCATTATGAGCATGGAAAATTAATTTTCATCGTATTTGTTTCTTAGAATATTCCATTTATGTATTTCCAACACATATAACAGAAATATAGTGTATTTCTATGAATCTGATTATTTTTTACAATTTAAATCTATAGTGAAATTTTTACACGTGATGAGATATAACTGAAAGCTTTTGATTAAAGTTTTGTGAAATCCAGAAAACTGCTCTATTTGGAATTAAATTGCATTTAAAAAAATCATAAGTTTTCTTAATAGAACTTACTGCCTGATACTTGGTTGCTCAATCTCTTTTTTTTTTAAATAAAGTAAGCATAAAAAAATAGATTTAGTACAGGATTAGTGGTAAGGTAATCGCTCTACCTATTCCCTGTTATTTTGAGATTGAAAGGATGAGTAGGATTTTTTAAATATAACAAACCTTCCTTCAATGCCTTCTAACAAAATCAATAAATTGATTTTTGGTTTATTTGGTTTATACTCGGATTCTAATCCGTGAGTTCTGTCACGGAAACCAACGAATTTAGCCACTACAATAAAGACCCGACATTTAAAAGATAAAAGATTTTGAGTACTTTTTTCCCACTTAAAATTTATTTGATCAGGACCGGTTTCGCTCCTCACGAGCATTATCAACTGATAAGGAAAATAAATTAAACAGTGCTATTTATACAAGTTAAATTGAAATAAAAAGGTGTAAGCAATTACTAACAATTAAAAGGATTTACAAATTACATTATAATTAAACAAAATTAAAATGCTTAACACCTATAACATAATATTAAAAAATCATCAATAATCATCATCAATAAGTGGCAAATAATGTCAATTATAAACACAATTAAAATTTGGGAAATTTTTAAACAAAATGAAACTAAAGTGAATAACTTAATGATGATTTAGTGTTTTTCCCGCTTCCATGTAATGATGTACTTCAACAAAATCAGCAACAATGAAGATTCTGAAAAATACATTTTTGCTCATTTATAAATCAATAATGTAACATTTCATACATGCGTCCGGTGGCTAACCAAATAATTGATTTTTAATAGTAAAAATAACAATTAACTGTTTTCGATACAGAATAACTACTGTTTTGCCTCAATTGTTTCACGTTTCGTGTGTGCTACAGACTGAAAGCTTTTAATGAATGATTCCTGAATGTATTGAAGCTTTTGGTGCGCTTCGCAGGGGATCGATAAACCGAATAAAGGGTGTTTGAACAAACAACCCGCATTTCCTGTCCGTCATTCTAATCAGGCCGATGAGTTGTTTGGCAAGCAAGCCTCACATTTGGGGCCGCATGATAAATGGTCAGATAGGTTTGTCAATTACCTATTACACTTCTCAATAGAATATTAAATCGTATCAAACACATTTGCCTGACGTTAATATTTATTCGTCGTTTGAATTCACTCAATCAAGTAAGTGACATATCAACATTTATAACGGAAATTGGATATATTAATTCTATTAATCAATGTAATATTTCATATTCAGTTAAGTCATTTTGTATAAATAAATATGTAAATACAATAATTTGTCAAATACTTGACGTGGCAGATTGTCATTATCTTGTATTCTGTCTTAATATCTACCAAAATAGTAGATGAAATTCAGTTTTTTAAATAATATTTACGGTAAAAACGACTTTAGTTTGTTATTATATTTTAAGCTTATTACTATACATTTGACAACTACGGTGTTAAAAAAAACAAGTATTCACATGGTATTGATGAAAAAACTGTACATACAAAACAATATGAAAAAGCTCATAGTTGAAAAATGTTTCCACTTATTTGAGCAATGATTTGATCGGGTGGACATCTTTAAACATTGTACATATTTCTTTTTATATATGAGCCTATTAAAGGTGAAGTGAGCCGAGTGGTATTTATGAAAAAATAAGTGAGATGTAATTTAAGATTTCGACTGAAGGTGCTTGGTGGAATTTCAATATTAAATTTGAGTCGTTCAAATTATGTTCACTCTCACAGATTTTGTCACTAACGACCCGGGTTTCGCCTTTCGTTCGCCCCAAGTTCATCCGTGCACTTGAACGCCTGAAGATGCCGAAAGGCGAAACCCGGGTCGTTAGTGACAAAATCTGTGAGAGTGTACATAATTTGAACGATTCAAATTTAAATGAGATGTGTTGTAATATTCTACATGTTTTAAAGTATCGTAAAAGTGATATAGTAACCTTAGTTAATACACATTGCAATAGTGTTATCTCCGCAAAATAAAAATATGCAATTCACCAAAGCACTAAGTTAAGACTTAAATATTTAAGAAAAAAGTTATACCATTTTACTAGTTGGCTCACTTCTACCTCTAAAAAGGTATATGTTTAAAACTGCCAAAATCATTATATTCATTGTTTTCCAAATACTATTTTTTTTCTCCATCTTCACCCCCTATTTGGAGCATAAAACCACCACACGTTTAATCCAAGATTATCTATCCCTCTCCAGTCTCTTTGCTCCCTCCCAGGTCATCTCAACGTCTCGTTGCTACAACGAGTACATCCTATGGATAGTCATCAGTGGCTTTCTACAACGATGGGTCTCATCTGGTTAGTAAAAGAGACAGACGAGGTTCAGACTCTCTTAGGACATGCGCAGCATATGTCCAGGCCATGACCATCGCCGCTTTTTTTACTTAATTTATGTTATAATCAACAATTATCTTATCAACTGTATCAATCAGTATATTGTATATATACATTATTATTGTCTGGTAGCAGTGGCGACCGCCAGAAAAAAATGATGGTGTTCATATATACTGGCATTGGAATGGAAAGTAATAAAAAAAATCATTTTTATCCATGTCCGCTCCCAACGTGGAGTAAATAGCCTCCTAATGAAAGTATCATAACAGAAGTTTTTATACGAGAACTGTTTGTTACTCAGTCACTCAACCTCCTTTTTCCAAATAGAGTGGTGGGGATAGAAAGATAAGAGCTAGGACAGGACTAGTGGTTAGCTAATCACACTCACTACGCCCAGTTATTAAACAATAGGAAGAGCGGGAGTTAATTTTTAGCATTAATCACAAACACCCATGCCTTCAAGCATGGGTCAATAAATCGATCGAAAAAATACTGTTCGTACTGGGACTCAAAGTCTTGAGATCCGTCACGTAAGTCAACAACGCTAACCGCTGCGTCATAGAACCCGACAACTTATTGGTATATCAGATTTTTTTTTATCTAATATGAATCATTCAATATTTTGTATAGAACACTAATTACTATATCTGCCTTATTGATAAAGTCGTCTAAATTCTCTTACACAATGCACGATAACTATTGATTCGTTTTACAAACTGATTTCGTATAGGCTGGTTTTATCGTCCCACGGAAAAAAACAAATCATTGAAATTTTTGAGTATGATAACAATACCTTTATACTCATTGTTCCGATGGCCTAGAAGTCAGACGTGGGCACCTGCCAACAATAGTTTTGTATATCAGTCAGTAAGTCAGTGATAATTATCATAAAATATATATTTTAATTTTAAATTAAATATGAAAGACAGCACAATAGTGTCATAAAATAAATACTTTCTTGTGAGCATTGACATCTTACTAATGTATGAGATAGTTTGATGCCCTGCTAAAAAAGTTGCATCAAAGCTTAGCTTTATTTACTTAACATCTGTATAATTGTTATGTATACACCCCATCATTCACTGTACAATATTGATTACCCCTGACATGCTATAATTATAATTTATCTTATTTACTTGCGCTCGAATATTATGTAAAGTTTTAAAACACATCTAATCAAAATTAACTGTTACCATAAATATACATCAGCAAAAAGATTTATCAATTAAATCTTAACCATAAACAATGATTGGTACTTTCAATGTAACAATAAGCTTTAGATTGACAAAAACGAACATTTTTTCGAAATAAGTCAGTATTAATCAAAGGGTCTAATAGCTCAGTTAAACTTACCAAGACTTATTTGTATTCTGATTTTTGATTAAGTAAATTATTATAATACTGTTTGTATAAACATATACATCTAAAGTGTTTTAATTAAATCTATAACATAATAATGAAATACAAAAGATACTAAATACTTAAGACCTGATTTAGCTCATTCATATATAGATTTAATCTATTTTTGTTTTACCATATATAATAGAATATATCTAATAATGTGATTATTTGATAAACATGACAAATCAGTCACTTACGTGTAAATCAATCATTCCATGTCAATCTATTTGCAGTCTGTCTCTCTTTAACCCTTTCTTAACTAAGATGTGTAAATAGTACACATACCTTCTAATCATTTACATTTCTCTGTATATATAATAAATACTCGGCCTAAAATTCAGGTATTCCTCCCTTATACATTTACGCATTGACTAATGCAATCATAGAAATATTGTAGTAGTGTTATATATATGTCATGATTCACTCCCGTTTGCCTGATGTATAACAAATACACAGCTCAGGAGCGCGTGCTTTTTTTTGCATAGTAAGAAAAAGGTTAAATATCATTTCAGGGCTTTTTTATTCAAGATTATGTATAAAAGTTAAATAGAACCAAAAATTGACACCTT
The DNA here is from genome assembly GCA_031772345.1 of Himalopsyche anomala. NCBI lineage: Eukaryota > Metazoa > Arthropoda > Insecta > Trichoptera > Rhyacophilidae > Himalopsyche > Himalopsyche anomala. The sequence continues at coordinate 1,200,208 of CM062839.1, forward strand.
ATTTGACCCTATCGGATCTGTGATACAATATTTAGCGTCGATGGCTTCCGAAACTTCACGGGTTCATATCCCAGTACAAACAGCATTTTTTTATTATCGATTTCTGTTTGAATGCTTGGGTGTCTAAGAATTCTCTCCCACTCTTTTAATTCTTAAATATCAAGGAATATTGAAAGCTATTAGCTAACCACTGGCCATATCCTTATATCTCTACTATCTTAGAAAAGAGTAACTTAGCAAATTAGTAACAATTAGTTCTCGTAGAAAATATTAGGATGCGATACCTCCATTTGCCCATATGCTTTACATTAAGAGCAACAACTAATTTTAAAAATGTCCCTATAATTTTTTATTCTAATTGAGCATTGATTCATTGAATATATTTCTTGCTCTGTTTGATATGGGAACCTAAGTCTAAGAATGTTAATGCCAATGATTTTAGATGATTTTTATAACTTGAAATTCTTGTTTTTGTGTCCTATATTGTCTCCAGTTTTTTTCCGTTCATTTTCAAAACACTACTCAGCAACATTTATAAGCGTCAGCTTCACTCATCTAAATCTAAAACACTGCGTTCGATAATCAAATATTTCTTTTACAAAATAGTCAATAAAAATTTCCAACCTTTCTTTGCAACAAAACAGAACATAAATTTATAAAGAATTTCATTGCGTACAATCGAGATAAGATTTTATTTAAAATTAAATAGAAACCAACCATTTTTAACAAAAGGCATCCTCGAGAAGTACGTACTCTAAAACATAGCCCAATATATCTTTTTGTTCGGGCTTGTAGAGTAGATCGAGCGAATGAATATTATCAAAAAATGTTAGGTTGTATTCATCAAGACATCTTTTATTACAATTTGCACAACAATGCCAATTATTTAATTAAGGCAATCGAGTAATTTAGTCGTCCGTTAAATGACAAAGTAATTTAATCTAGAAAAGTAAAAATAAGCCCCCAATTTCTCTTCGTTAAAAAAAATAGTAACCAAAGTTAAAATTTATTTTTAATCGAAGTTATTCTTTTTGTTATAAAGCAATTATTATTTTATAGTTTTGCGCTAGCCAAAATGGTTTTGATTTCTAAGTAGTCATTTAATTTCCACGAATCGTATGATGTAGAAATCTTAATCTTATTTTTAAATGCTTGTAGAGTGGTATATAGATTTTTTTAGAATAGAGAGAACTTTAATAGTTGAAATAAGCACACATCTTATTTAAAAGTGAATAGCAAATATTTAATATCTGCAGAACACTTAATTGAAATTAGATATATTTCTATAACTAATCATAAAAACATTAAACATATTTAACAAAAATTTTGAAAGACTATCAACGTTAAAAAGAGGTATTTTTAGAAAAAAATGAGTATTGGAGGTTTTTAGAATTTTAATAAAGTATTATTCACTTCTAAGACGTTTAATGTAAATTCTTGGTGGGAAGCATTACATTAAAAATCATTTTGTTTGAGAATTGTAAATTGTTGTAAATTAGCACTGGTTTAATTTATGATGACATTTTTTCATTTCAATGATGATGATGAAAACAACTGGTTTTTTATTTTTCAATAGTCATTATATTATATATTATAAAACCTGTCCTGTTAATTTTATTTAGTTTGTTAATTAGTACAAGAAGCCTTACTAGTAGCTTATACTTATCAAAATTGAAGATAAATTTAATACGACGAAAGAAAAACACTAAACTGTATAATTAGATTAAATTTGCTACTATATTACTGAAGTGCTCTTCGATTTCATAACCAAAACAAAGCCTGTAGTACCCAATATTGAATTGTGGCATCTCTTCACTAGCGCCAGCGGTAACTGCCAAAACTCACGTGAAACTTTCATCGAATATTTGTTCATATAACATCATCATTGTTGACAACGAGTCTTACTTTAGTCTATACCAAAAATATTCTAATGCTTGTTACTTTTACCGCCCACCCTGAAATTCCCTTAAAGGTGTCGTAGTAATAAACAAGCTTTATGACCTGCTATGATGATGCTCTTCGGAAAAAGTTAAACGTTTCTTAGTCGAAAGTTGAAACGTATACCTACATGGATACCTTCATTTTTATATATGTAATTGTACTAATTAAAATCTTCTTTTTTTCAGGTAAGCAAACCACAAATTGCAATCAATACTCACGCATCTTTCGTAAGTAAAACAATAATATATGACATTTTTAACGATAGCAAAGTATTTATTTATTATATTAAGCGAATTACAACGGTTTTTTTGCAGAACATATTCACCATGTATAGTTAGTTAGTTAGTTTTGGAATCTCATTCTTACATGTGTACAGTGTCGCTTATTTATTTTGTATAAAAAAATAATTGTGTCAGTGAGTTCGCTACTGGTATTTATTTATATAATGAAACTATTTAATTGTATTTAGTACCAAACTAATCTCCCGCCAGTCAAAAATTAGTTTAAAAAAAACGATCTTGTTTTGACAAGTTAAATGAATTATTTCAATAGGTTAGTAACATGATCGTGTAAAAAAATAAGATAAATCAGCTGTCAAGCAAGCTATAAAATACATTTTATTGATCTAGGTGTCTTTATATCACTTGTTCCAATTAAAACGACTTGTTTTACTAATTCAATTATTAAACGTATACAAATAGTGAAACAGCGATTGTTTATTTGCTTTTTAGTAGTCCTCAATTTCCATTTACGTAAATGATTTATTTATAGAACTTTCATCACCTTCCGAAACTCTGTTTTCACAGGTGTAATCAACGTTTTACCTGCCTAAATTAAAATTACGTTATTCTTGACTAACTCTCGCAGCTCGGAGACTAGAAAAATACTTCTCTGCCGATGGGGGTCGTTTAGGGACCCCAGTGGTTTCCTCATTATTGGCCTTATTCTTATGAATTTCAAAAAACAAAATAGTCTAAGGGCTTTAAAATATCTCTCTCCATCATTCCTCATACATTTTTTTTATAAAAATCCGTGGTTTTTTAATAAATAATCATATTTTAAGTTGCGCGTAAAAAATACGTCATTTCAGTGCAAATATTAATTTGCTACTGGCGCGTTCAGCGGCGTTCAGCCTAATTACTTTACGAACGATCGCTGATAAGCGGGCGCTTGTTTCTTATCTTATCGTATTTATATAAACTACAAAAGGTCAAAAAAACTATGATATAAGAATACCTTAATTATAAACATTGTATCACCCATATTAAAATAGATATTTAAGAAAATGTGGGTATTGGGGTCGCATTTCTTGAGCTTAGAACCGGAAAAGCTAAACCAACAATATACAGTATCAGGAGTACTTACCGTAGGCCTGGCAACAATTAACGAAATTTTAATTTAAAAAATAGCATGAAGCTTTCATTGGCTGATATTTACTCAATAACTTTATGACGTCACAAAACTATCGGTTTTAATATAATAATTAAACTTTCCAGTCACCTGATAACAGAGAGAAACCTTCACAAAGAGTGCTTGGAACTTCTCATAGAAAACTATATCATACTTGGGTTGTTCCTACATTAAGATGTTAAAATAAATGACACAATACCATTGGTAAAGTGATTATGATATTTTTTCGTTTTCTATATAGGCCCTCTAGAGGTGAAGTAAGCCAACTAGTAAAATAGTAAAACTTTTTTCATGGACTTTTGCGTACAATCGTGGTTTTATTTGGTGTTTCTCAACCTTTTTGGGAGCGTGACCCCTTTTGAGTGTCTTTATTTTTCTGTGGCCTCGATACCTTATTTTTTTAGCTCACCAAGGAGTTTGAAATCCTCAATTTGCTCAAAATTACCCGTGGCCTCCCTGAACTGTGTTGTGGCTCCCCAAAACAATAACAAATCTCTGTGGCCTCCTGGGGGGCCACATGGCCCACCGTTGTGAAACCCTGTTTTAGTAGATTGCATTTTATGATTTTACGGAGATAAACATTGCAATGAGTATTAACCGAGGTTTTTTTTACTTTTACGATACTTTAAGACATGTAGAATATTTCAACGCATCTAACTTTTTTTTCTAAAATACCACATGGCTCACTTCACCTCTAATGGGCCCACTGTTGGTGTATATTTTGATACAACACAGCTAGCTTCATAGACAGATTCGATTAAGACAATGAAATCAGCGTAAATATTTTCTTATCGTAATGAGTTTATCCTTTTATCAAACCTTAATTAATTACAATCATAACTAACCATTGATAAACTGTAGAGTATTTGGTTTAAGATGGTGAAATATTATTATTAAAAGTATATATATATATTTTATAAACCTTTAAAAGTAAAATAAAAACATTATTTATTTACTATGTTCATGCTTAAATTTTATACCTGCTTTCAATTTTATGCTACATAAGTATTACGAACTTTTCAACTAAATATTTATCAACAATTTTTGCTTATTTAAATATTAAATTTTTTATACAAATTTTAATTACATACCACGGAGGCTTATTTATGTTTAAATAAATCAAAATTTATTTTGTACATTATAAATCTAAATTATTTAGTTTCACAATGCTTTTCAATGAAACGAAAACTTGTACAGAACTCAATTTTTTTACACAAATTTTAATTTTTTGATGCTTGGCGTTTTTTTTTTGTTAATTTCGTTAAATTTAAATAATGACCCAGTCATAAATTGTATATTAATCAAGAAAAAAATGATAATCTTTAAATTCGGTATGATTGTGACATAATTTATGAACGCAAACGAATTCCAAAGCAAGAAATGCAAAACTTATATTTATATTCAACAAATCGCGTAGGCGTATTAAAAATAAATATCTTGTTAACCAACTGGCACACTAAATCATTATGTTACTCTTCAATTGATTTGTTGTACAGACCCAAAACATTATAATCACACTATTATCCATGTTGTTACAAATATAAATAAGAACTTTGTGACCTAGTTTATAATCGTTAACGATTCTTGCGTACTTATTTAATAATGTATTGATACAAAATGGATTAACACTAATACCCCGCGTGTGTTAGGTAACACTGAATATAATTTTCATTACCATTAGTGTTGAATATGATCGGATTAAAAGTGGTTAACTAGATACGATCTAACTAAACGTGACCCATTTTGTATTAAGTAGATATTATTCGTGTTTCGTTATTAATGTGAAAACATCTGACTTTGTACCAAATTATTTGGCGTGGGATTGCGTAAATTGTCACACATTAACTATTGATTATTAAACGTTAAAAATATTATAAATAATAGTTTATAAGATATTGAACATAAATATAACTTAAGATTTTTAGTGACAAAATCTGTGTGAATGTTCATAATTTAAACGATTCAAATTTTAACATGAATATTGTTTTTTTGCGGCCGTTATTTTTTAGAAATTACTAGCCGGTTCCCGGCAAGCGTTGCGATGCCACTCAAAGACAGAAAGTTTTTGTGTTTTAATTGTTTTTATTGAAGTGTATGTTTTCTTTTTCTGTCAGTTTGACGTTTGACGTTTGCTGCCTATTGTCTATGGTACGACACACGTGCCACCTATTGTAAATTTATTGTACTATAACCTTCGCGCAAGTTCAAGCATACGTTGTCAAAATGAGCTGTATGGCAGACATACAAACTTTGATTTTTATATGTAAGGCATATTAAATTAATTTTACTATGCCTATAACCTTCCCGGAAGTGCACGCAAAAAGTTTGTCAAAGTTGTATTGCAAAAATATTGCTGGACCATGGTTTCCGCAAAAATATTTGTCATGGGCATTTTGTATGCTTATTTACAGATGGATAATCAATTGTAAAGCAACCATTTAAATTTTTTTGACGTCCTTTCTTTTTTAGTTTTTGAATTTACTGAATCATTTTAACTTTAACTTTTTTTTTCAACATGTCCGCTCTCAATGTGGAGCAAATGGACTCCTAGTGGAGTTTATCTCAACATAAGTGTTTCTGCAAGAACTGCTTGTTACTCAGTTGCTCAACCTCTCTTTTTCCAAAGAGATTAGGATAGAAGGATAGGGCTAGGACAGTACTAGTGGTAAGATAATCGCTCTCGATACGCCCCGTTCATAGGATAAGAATGAGTGAGAGGGGGGAATTCAAGACATCACATACATCCATGCCTTTGAACAGAAATTCATAAATCGATTAAAAAATCAATTTATAAAACTGTCCGTACCGGGATTTAAGCCCGTGCCCTCCGTAGCCGAAGCCAACAACGCTGACCACTCGACCACAAAGGCGGCAACTTTACTTTTCTGATATTTTATACGAAATAGCATTTCAACGTATGAAACTCCAATGTGCACTTAGAACCATGTAGTTCTATGGTTCCAGTAAAAAAATAATTCAATTTTTGAGACTACTTAGTTTAATCGTTTAATATACAGATTTAATCTCTTTTTTTAGTATAGGGTAAAAATACTAACGTATTTAGTTCTACAGTTTTTAATATATATTAGTTGATATCTATTTCCGCTTTTGCCATCTTCAGAACTATCTTTTTTTAGATTATATCAGTACGTAACTATGTGGACTTATAATATTTTCTTAACTTGAGATTTTCTACATAAAGCTCGCATATTTTTTTTGGTATTAAATTGAGTTCTTTATTTCGTAATGAAAAAGTTGTGAATGTAATTTAAATGAATTAGTATTTATATCGCTTTTATCTTTTGAGCCCACAAATACCTGTATTAAAAAAAATCTCGGCGTATTAGATTTTACCTTGCATACTTTATAAAACTGGCCCAAAAGCGGATTACTTTCATAATATCATCTAATAAAGGTCGCAGTTGAAAAAGAATATTAAATAATAAAATTGTTTATGCGAAGAAAATAATTTTCGCTTTTTTTGAATGAATAAAATAAATTAAATATGACAAAAAAAACATTAAAAATGCTCGCAAATTATAACTAAACAATTAAACATTGGGTTGGTAAATTATTTATCGAAGAAAGTAGTTTTTATCCGTCAATTGTATCAACTTTAAACATATAAATTCAATGGGAGATACATATATATATTTTCCTAGTTGAGTTATATGTTATTGTTTTAACCAAAGGTTTAATAAAAACCACATGACTCAATTTACTTAATGTATTGTATGTGTGCGCATGTGAGTGTACATTTACGGATGTGGTATGAAGGGAAGTAAAGAAGGTGATTTGAAAATCAATGCGTATGGAGGCCCCGTGAACTAGTTTCACTCGGAGTTTCTTACCTCTGTAGCGATCACGCCCTTGTGTCTGCAACGATGGTAAGGGAATACAACTTTTCAAAATATTAACGATGAAGGAGACTAGAATAACTTTGACGCTATCGTATCCTGGTACGTAAATCTCCACAAATTTGATATAAAAAAAAAATAAAAAAAACTCATTTGTACTGATTCCACTTTATAGTATATTAAAGTTGAATATCGCCGCCTTTGTGGTCGAGTGGTCAGCATTGTTGTCTTCGGTTACGGAGGGCACGGGTTCAAATCCCGGTACGGACATTTTTATAAATTGATTTTTCAATCGATTTATGAATTTCTGTTCGAAGGCATGGATGTATGTGATGTCTTGAATTCCCCTCTCCCACCCATCCAGCTTACCACTAGTCCTGTCCTAGCTCTATCCTTCTATCCCTACTCTCTTTGAAAAAAGGGAGGTTGAGCAACTGAGTAACAAGCAGTTCTCGTAGAAACACTTCTGTTGAGATAAACTCCATTAGGAGTCCATATGCTCCATGTTGGGAGCGGACATCGTAAAAAAAAAAGTTTAATATGTGCAAATAAGTATTTGTTTTTTTTTATAATGCCTTTCCACCAAGTGTTGATAGTGAACACCTACATAGTGAAAAATAAAAATAATAATATGCTCGTCGCATTCTATATTTCAAACCGGGTGAATAAATTGAAATTGGATTGGACATAATTCGATTGAAAAAAAATATATTAAGTAATGTATACAAATATCTATTTGTTCATGCAAACTCTTTCAAACAGTGTTGAGTAATACAACGCTGAAAAATTTCTAGATTATCCAAGTTATAATCAAATTCAAAATATATGGAAAAGGTATAATAAATAAATTTAGTTTGTAAAATGTATTTGTTAAAACTAAGAAAACATTTAAACGTATGTAAGAATATTAGAGGTTACTTTAACTACTTATTATAGGTACAAGGTGACCCGTGCCGTAATTTTATTAAAATTTGAATATCTAACTTAACTACGTCTACTCACACCATAGCAAAAAGCACACACACAGTCTTAATACAACCTTATAACAAAAGGTGGCCGACATTTACGCTAATGTGTTTTAAATTAGCAAGAAAGCTTCAAGCGAGCTTTTTTTTCTTTAAAGATTAACTTGTGCTGGCGAATAATTTGCTTTTTTGCTTCTCGGGCAGATGAAGGTATTAACTTTAAGCCCCACTGACACGATGAAGAATACTGCAGGATATTAGAATAAACTGCCCAATGCTTTCTTGCATACAACCATTTCAAATTGGCTTGAATGCGCTGTATTTATTTTACTTTAAAGTCAATATCAAGCTTTCATTATAATTTTCACAATTTTATAATTCGCCATTCTACAACTTCTACACAAAAACAGTACAAAAAAATCTAAAGTTACCTAAATCAAAAATCGCCAAAACATTTACCACCATACCCACAAATAGTAGCACTACTTAAAATTGGCTGTTCTTAAATGACGACTCCACTATGTATTCTTAATATGGGCGCATTAGCGGTGAAGTGATCCAAGTAATATTTTAGAAAATAATAAGTTAGATGCGTTGTAATATTCTACACGTCTTAAGATATAGTAAAAGTGAAGTAACCTCAGTTAATACACATTGCAATAGTGTTATCTTAGTACAATAAAACTATGAAATCCATTAAACATCAACTAAATATGTGATTTTCGATACGTGTGAATGTTTGACCATTTTACTAGTTGGGTCACTTCACCTTTCAAGGGCTCATATAATTTTTATATTACCTAGAAAAGAGTTTTCAATATTAATTTGAAATTCAATACATTATACGTAAAGTACTCTGTATGTACAAGTTCTCATTTAAGATCATTAATATACAATTGTTATTGTGATGCATTAGAATTGTTCACTGTGAATTTTACATCGCATAATTCCATTCCAAAATATGTTACTTAGAATGATAAATCATTTTTTATGAATGAAAAACGTAGAAACTAGTATACGTCATATTTAAAAATTCTCAACGAAATACAATAAAAGTTTAGTACAAAGTTATTGGTTTCCATAAAGCATTTTTAAATCCACTGATAACACTTTTTTTCAAAAACATATAAAGTTGATTTAAATAAATTCTCTTAATTTAATTCAAATCGTTTAAATTTTGTACACTTTCATATAAATTGTCACTAACCACCCGGGTACTGCCTTTTGGTATATTAATTTTTTAAGTGTAAAGAAAAACTTAAACTGAAATTCTTATATTGAAATTCCACCCAGCAACATTAGTTGATTTTTTAAATTCTGTTAACCACTTGAATTCCAAGCGGACACATGTGTCCGTAACATATGCAAGCAAACACGGATGTCCAAGACATTTAAAAAATCAAATACTTGGTATTCTAATAGAATATAAGCAATGTTTTGATGAATATGTGTAGTGCTATCTATACTGAGTCAATATAGGTTTTTAAAATATCGAATTCGAGTGTATATTAGGCAAAATTATTTTTCTTAAAAACACGCAGTATCTCTGGGACATATTATTGATTTATTTGTTCATTATTCAAACCATTAATATAGTGAGTAACAATTTAAAAATAAATACTTTTAAGGTCTAAAAATCGAGTCAAAGTTGTCACAGTGATTTTTTAATATATTTACTTCCACGTTTTGTTTCAAGCTGATGCTTGAAATGAATTGAATGAGAGCTTTGATCTAAGTTAATGTAACTTAACTATAAAAGAATTTTAATATCTGTCATTACAATACATATAAAAGAAGACATTGGAATAGTAGCTTCAATTTAAGTTAATTAATTCTATAAATCAATTATGTGTGATCACGCTTAGCTTAAAATTTAAGATTTCCTTTTTTTTCAATCGGCTGCCTAATTATGTACACGCAATTAATCGCTCAAGGTAGATGAGCTTTTGTAGATTTGGTTGCTGAAAAAAATGAGCTTTTTACAGCGTGAACGTTTGAACAGGAATATGAAAATATTTCTTTAAAAATCGATGATTGCTTACTTACTGTGCTAAGCGTGCTCATTAGATGGATAAGTTATTTGTTTGGTACATAGCGTGGAATAATTTGGACAAAGAATTTTCATACTAAGTGGAAAATAATAAGAATTATTCATTTAAACGTGATTTATGAGTGCTCTGAAGCAACTTTATGAATATTTCAAAGAAAAATACCACAGTATTTCAAAAATGAAAAAAAAACGTTATTAATCATTCTTACCTTTTTAAAGTAATATTCTATAAACATTTTTATAAAATTACTTAAATTTTATTATAATTTCGACTAATAATACTTGATTTAAATTTAAATTTTAAATGAAGCATTAATTTAATGTTGTTTTTCTGAGTACTGACTGTAAGCCTCATCTTATCGCTACGTGGTGCTATTTTAATATAATATGTGACAAGTAATCTTGTTATCTCGTATATTCAATTATATAAAGGATAAAATTATATAAAATTGTGCTTTAGGAGAAAAAAAAAGTTGTAAAAAATCTGAATGAATTCATACAGCAGAATATCTCAAGTATCTGGCGGTAATAATGAAAAAGTCTACAAAAAATACCAACCAAAAAACTCTCGGTATTTTTTTTTTATATAGAGCGTAAGAAGAACGTTTATAAATTTGAACTTAAAATTTACGTAAGTTATTGAAGGCTTACAACTAATCGTATTACGTTATTAAGGTCTCTGCGTAGTACTTTTATAATGTAATTGACAGCTGATTTTTTCTACAATGAAGTCGTGACTGAATTATATTAAAAAATATTGCCTAAAAAAACACTCTCAGATAGATAAATAATTGGTTTTTTAAATAAATTACATCTTCTAAATCGATCTGTTACATTTGGCAAGTTTATATAGAGAAATAAAATAACCTACCCTTGTTCTTCTACGTCACGCAGCTAATAAAATTCAAATGGTTTAAGTATTTCTCGTAAAATAAAAATCTTTTATTTAACATTTTTACAACTGTGATGTAACGTAGTATCAAAGTTTTACAATATTTCACTTTGTATTCGCTTCGGAATAATGTGTTTTTTTTCGGAATTTATTTTCAGTGGAATATTAAGTAAAGTTAATTATTTAAATACTTATTGAAGTGGTGTATATATAATTAATTCAGCGAGATTAATATTGTCAGTTTAACAGTTTAATTAACATATTTAAAAGGTAATTATACTAAAAATTACCAATAAGAAATATAACTAATCACTGTCTGAGTAGTAACGCTCTAGGGCTTCTGCCTTAATTGATTTCGCAGTCAATGTCTTAAATCTCTTAGTTGACATTTATTAATATGAATAACATTTTTTTATAAAAAAAAACCATAATACCGCTTACTGACATACTTTCAATATCTATTCGATGCGAATTAAAATGTCACCCAAGGTTAAAGTGACATTGATCTCAAATCATAATTTTTAATTTAAATTTGAATCGTTCAAATTATGTACATTCACACAGATTTTGTCACTAACGACCCGGATTTCGCCTTTTGGCATCTTCAGGCTTTCAAGTGCACTGATGAACTTGAACTGACGCTTAACAAATGAATGTTTCGTGTTTATATAATAAATAAATGCATCACTGAGTTTAAAGCTATTGCCGGCGAAAAGGATAAGTTCATGGGAATGCCCACAGATTTGTGTAGTGAGTAGTTTTAAGAATTATATTTATTTGTTTGTCGGAAAAGGTTTTATGATTATATTTATATAGAGTATGAAAGCGGCGACCCAGGCATGATTAATATTTCATTTCAAATCGGAAGACTGTTTTTAGCTAAAACATATACATCCAATATTTGACCAACACAAAAACTGTACCATTTGAACACACTGGAATCATTCACTCGTGTATAAGTTATTGATTGACGTGTGTTTGAAAGTCATTCCGATAAGTTGTTAATTTTGTTGGTTTTTATCTATTCGGTTGTAATGTAATATCACGCGTTCGAGTTTCGTAATGAAAACCCTCATAGATTACACACAATTTTCTGTTCGATATTTATTTTGTACACAAACGTTTCACACAACAAATCTTCATATTAATCCTTTATATATTCAAATGTTTATACCCAAAATGTTAATTATAAACAGTGCGTTATATTTCAAAAAAAAAGATGCCGGAACTCATTTTTTTCTAATCTTTGTCTGATCTTTATGTGAAGCACATGGCTTCTTAATTGAGGTATTTTAAAATTGTTTTTTTACAAAAACTGATACTCAGTTCCTCAAACTCTCTTATTGTCACTTAAAGTGCAATGCCACAAAAACGCATATCACACACAGCAGCTGCAGCACATTTGTAAAACGGTCCAAATTATGTTTCCTCTCTTCAAAAACTTGAGTAAAGTAATAACCTAAAGTTTCACATTGACATCACAGTATAAATCTTGCAGGTATAAACTTAGTTCTGACAACAAGCAGAAACACATCAATACAAGATTGAAAAATCATCGTTTTCAAACGTTTGCGAATATGTATTGATTTGTGGACTTCCGTGCCAGATCTCACGGGTTCGAATCCCAGTACTAACAGCATTTTTCGATGCTGCTCAAGCTCTTTGAAAAAAAGAGGTTGAGCGACTGAGTAACATACTGTTTTCGTAGAAAAAAATATGTTGAGATACCTCCTATTAAGAGATCATACGCTTCACATTGGGAGCGGATATGAATTTAAAATATTTGAAACATTAAAAATGCTAGGTAAAAGGTTCCAGATTGCCGTTTTACCGCGATACATGGAAACTGCTTATAAATAAAATAATATAATACTATATTTTGAATATAAACAGGAACGGTTGGTAAACAGAGTTTTCTTGTGCAGTTAATTTATGTGTGGAAGAACACATTTATTTCACTTACAGTACATTTTTAATGTATGTACAAATATTGTTAAAAACACAATATTCCTTTGAACTTCATACCACTTTATTTATTTAATAGGTCAAGACCGGTTTCACTCATTGCGAGCATTGTCAACTGATAAATAAAGTGGAATGAAGTACAAAGAAATACTGTGTTTTTTTAATATAAAGCCTTTCCATCAAGTATTGACAGTGAACACCCTAAAAGTAACTTAAGCTATCCAAAGATAGAGTTTGATTGATCTTCAAAAGTTTTTTGTAAAAAGAAATACTCGTTTTTGAGTCCGTATACTACACAACGGGAACGGAAATTCTTCATTAATATAAATAAACATTTTATAAAATTGCAAATACGTATTTATTTTATAATTTAAGTACTGTAATTGACTTCAGTGATGTATACTTTATTGTGAACCGTTGCCCTTGTTTTACGCTTTGAGTTTGAGGTTTATATTATTATTTAACATAAAATTAACCAATTATATACAAGGTTAAAGCAAAGAAAGCTCAAGACAATTCTCTTTCGGAGTCTTGTTATGTTTTTGATGTGTAAATAATTTGATAATAATTATTCCCTCAACGAAATCCACCCACAAGAAATACTCGAGTAATAAACATCAATATTTTCTAGAACCTTGAGATTCATGTTTATTTATACGCCTCAAATTATTGCTTATGTAAACAAAAAAACATTACGCCTAATTAATTATTCGACTTTTAATAAACATACAAAAGGAATGCTTCTCTCATTCACTTATTGAAATTTTTGTGAAAGATTGTTGCTATTGTGTATAACAACATTGTGATTAAATTTTCATTAATTTTACATTCAAATATGGTTATGAACTCATTTTTCCTGATTCCAGAAGCAATTTTATCTCTTTCCGATTATCCCAAATATTAATATAGTGATTTTTATTAAATTTTAATTTGTGCTTTGTTCTTCTATTTGATTCTTGGTCAGTTGTATGTAAAATAATTCATTGTTTTGCTATCTATTTAATATCTTTTTTACTTGGCAGTCGACTAATGCACACTTTATCTTAGAACTTACACTTTAAACGACTGTCGCATTATTTTTAAGTATTAAAATAAATTTAATTTTGCACGTAGAAAACGTAAAATTTACCTATACTTCAAACTATAAAACAGTATTTTGAAATGTATTGAAATCATATGAAACTGAGAGAAGATTGTTTATAAGTCTTTGTTTTCATATGTAATCATCTATCTGTCTATGGAGAGAAAACTAGTAAGTTTATCCAGTTGTTTTCTTGTGCCATCAAAATGTGCTACTTAATTAAAGCTTCATATTTAATTTATTTTTCAAAAAATGTGCTAATTTGACAATGCTTGTTCTAAAATCTGAACGTTAAAAAGTGTAGATTGAACCTTTATATATAACGGACGTTTTTAAATATTATAAAGCCAACATCAATAAAATGGATATTTTGATTATTCGATTAGTTCTTCTTCTGTATAAAATAAATCAAATACGAATTTAGTATGAAAAAAACCGCTTAATTTTTTATGTTCATTTCGCAAATATTTAAGCCCCAGGTAATTATATTTGTTTAAGTAGCTAGTTTTATGTTGTGCTGCTGTTTTTACGATGTAATTTATTTTAGAATTAATGTTTTTATGTAGCGAAAACATCACATACGCCTAGCTGCCAGCAGCAGTTTAATGCATCGCTGTAAACAGTTCATAAAAAAGCTTAATATATTTAATAGATGTTTGATAACGCTCCACCTTATAAATTTTTACAATGTATTTGGTATCAGCACTCACGCTGTGTAGTTTATAACAACTTTTCATTCATTTTCATTAAACGAAAAACGTGAGTTTTATTAACATCGTGTAATACCGTCTGTTTTCAAAAAATAACACATTATCTTAATAATACTAAGTTTTTACTTTGTTTGTTTCACTCGTTATTTACAAAAAAATCAATGAAATGGTGACTTTAACATTTTTTCATAGATCGGTTATAGTTTCTTTCAAATAAATCCTAAATGGATAAACATAAGTAGTCTAATAGAAAAAACGAATCGATCCACTTTTTTCCATTTCTAAAAGACTCATTTGTCGAGTATGTTGCGGAGTGGTCAACTTCGTTGGCTTCCGTGCTGGATCGCACAAGCTTAAATCTCAGTACAAACAGATTTTTTTCAATCGATTTTCAAGTGATAAGCCAAGCTTTAGTCCTAGGAACCTTCCCCCATTCTTTCTACCCTTACTATTCTTTTCAAATAAAGAGAGGTTAAGCGACTGAGTAAAAAACAGTTATCATAGAAAAAGAACTGTTGAGATACTTTTATGAATAAGCCTTATGCTCCACATTGGGAGTGGATATGGTTAAAAAGAGACACAACTTAAATCTAAATTTCATATTTGTAGCTTGTGCCTAATCAAATTATTCTTTTAATTTTTGGATATAGTATAACTCTTTTACTTTTCATCACTTGTGTTTTCAAGTAATGTTATATAATAAATAAAATGTGTAAAAAAATCACTTGTCTCTTTTCGTAAGGTATGTATGTATCTCTGATTAAAAAATATATTAAAAGCACTAAGAATCTTGATTGAATTTTCAGTCAATATTCTAGACCGGCTTATTAACACAATCAATAATCGTTATCATGACACCTACCTGGTAAGAAGAGCATATGGAAATAAAAGATACAGAGGCTCGTTATGTACCCACTAGTACTACCCACCTTTACGACAAATTAGGCAAAAAAATGAAAGCTTCCCAGTGTTTCAATCAGAGAAAAGAAACACAGCTAAAAATACTAGATAAAATATTTTTAATTTATGTGACAGTTGATTTAACATTTTAAATAACAGCTGTTTAAATTCCACAAAGAACTTTCATTCGAAATCTTAAATTAAACATCTATTTAAACATTTTCTGTTTTACCTCGCTTATTTTCACAATATTTTTTTCCAAGATAGTAAATATGTTATTTATTTTACCTGTGCTCACAAACAAAAAGGCATTTTTTGTAGAGGTGATCCTTTTCAAATACGTTTTTTATCGGATGTACTTAACCACTTTAAATGGAAATTAATTATAAATATAACATAGTATAATATTGCGGTGTAATTTTTTTGTTTTATAAGAGGCAATTTGTTAGGAATACAATTTAAAATTTGATGACGAAGAAACTTTAAATGGTGAGAAAAAATAAGAAGTCAGCTTGACAGATATATGCTAGACTCCTCTAAAAAGAAGACTACTTTATTCTTTTGTTTTTTACATACACTTCTATATAATTATTTAACCTAATATGAAAATACAATTTCCTTTGTTTTCAGTAAAGTAAACACATAAAAATATAATGTTAAAATTTACTCGGTCTCTAATTCGGCCTTAAAATTTAAATTTTTCCGTAAAAATGCCGACTTTGATATTTTTTTAAAAGCTCACTTTTTTGTGCTCGGAAGAGACGGGGGATAAAACGGGAAAAAATTGTTCGAAAAGAAAAAAGAGATACTGACAACAGAAGCCAACGCTGCCCTTACTGACAAATCGCACTGTTTTCGCCCAATTTTTCTCGCCGTTTAAGCTGCTGATTTAAATAGGGCAGAGCTTCTGAAATCTCTCTTTGGAAAATCTTCATTATAAGATTAGAGTTATTTGAATAATAAACTACAATTTTTAAACTAAACACTATAGTCGAGCATAAAATTTTCTTACCACCTGTACTGTAGTCCAAATTAATTTAATTGATGTGTATGTTGACATTGTCATTACTAACCTTGTGGAAATAATATAATAATACTCTACTGATCATTGTATAGACAACAGCAACCTCATTTTTTAATTATTATGATTAATTGTACTTATTGTTTTGATAACCTTCTAATTCGTCATTTTTATAATTTAACATTGAAGCAAAACCTGTGTTGATTATTATTTAATTATTAAAAGAAGTACAAAAAAATATTTTTACTATATGAATACAATGCCTTTTCTTCGACAGTTAACACATCATTAACACACATTAGATTCAAAAAAGACACGTCTAATTTTGCTAATCACTTAATTTCAGAAAGACACATGTTCAATCAGCAACAAGAGATAAAAATGTTGCACCCAAATACGGACGCTCATAAACTCATTTTACAGGAAATTTTATAAATAAAAAGAACGCGCAATTTAACAGTCTTCCGATTTTAAATGAACAGCTACACATGCCTGGCTCTCCACTTTTATACCCTATATAGGGTATAAATATAATCATAAAAACTTTTCCGGCAAACAAAAATAAATATAATTCTTAAAACTACTCACCATTCAAATCTGTGGACATTCTTATGGGCTAATCCTTTTCGCCAGCAATGGCTTTAAACTCAATGATACATTTATTTATTATATAAACACGAAACATTCATTTACTAAGCGTCAGTGTGAACTTGAACGCCTGAAGATGCCGAAAGGCGAAAGCCGGGTCGTTAGTGACAAAATTAACATCAGGTTAATTATCTACAAACTCGTCTCGCATTTTGAGTAACCGTGATCAAAAAAATGTGAAATAAAAAGCGGAAAGTGTCATTCTTTTCATGTCAGCTTGATTTGTTTTTAAGGGGGCTTCTACTTTAAGAAGAATGAGGAACTTCAGATACTGATCTTGTTTTTGTTGGCAAGGTTGAGAAAGGTTACGAACCCTTATAATTGGGATACAGCCTCTAACGACGACGGTGTGTTGTTTAAATTTTGATCGAAAATAAATAACGATCTTTTTGTTATGACTTCATTATTTTTTGCGAGCTCCGCGATTCAATATTTTTTGATAAAGTTTAATATTCAAATTTAAAAGAAACATCCAAAAACGTTTTTATGAATTATAAAAGTTGATTTTCGGCGAATACAGTACTCAGTAATGCCAACAGTGAGCGCTCTTAATCATCAGAAGTTAAGATATTTGAAAGAAATATACGTTTTCTGTTTATTTAGCAACTGAAACTATTTAGAAGAGCTTGTAGTTCTTTGACTATTTATTTTCTGTGGTGGGATATTTGGGAGAAAAACCTTACAAATAATGAGCTTCGGTCAGAACATTTTGTATACGGTTTATTTTTTACTTTGTTTGAGATCATTTTATCGAAATCATTTTCATTCAGCTAAGTAAATATATGTATACCACTTAGCATCTTCAATTGGCTCGTATAAAATAAAAAAATATTTAAGATTGTTAAAGCATTAACAAAATTAACACGATGCGTTGGTAATTTATTTCTTTTCCATATAAATGCAAACAAAATAATTGATCTCTATCTCAGAAATAAGCAATTGAACATTTAAATAGTAACCAATTTTGTGTTGTTGATTTATGATGAAGGATATAGTAGACGGTGATGGAAAATAAAGTCTTACGCCTAAATTCTTCCATTTTTTTAGTCATTATTATGTTAATTTTCAAATATGATATGAATGATAATACATAAACGGTGGATGTAACACAGAATTAACATGTTAAATCTTCCACCTGTATTGGGTTTCCAATCCAGTGTGGAAAAAATGTTCTTAAAGAGGATTCAAAAATATATATGTAATGAATTTCAATTTTTACACTTATTTTTAAGTAATGCATGTATGTAATCTATCTACAATATTAAAACAACAGTAGTTAATTAATAGATAACTTCATTCTTAGCGAAAAGAGTTTATTAGAAATAAACTAATATTTAAAACTTTGTCCAAAATACATACTATCTGAGCAACATCAATCTTGATTTTAAATTAAACAAATGCAGTGTTTTTGAAATAATATCTTTAGTGTCTAAGCTCAGGGCATTGATAACGTGTTTGATAAAAAAAAACTAATTCTTGTTCTTTATTTCTTTTTATATGTTTTTGCGCAACTAGTACACTAACTTTTGTTGTTAAATATGCACTGTAATAATACTGAATATATTTTGACGGTGAGCAGCCTTGTTTGACAAAGTCTAACGTATTATTATTTATAATAAATGGTCACCAAATGTATGGAGATAGCTTAAACATTTTTTAGAAAAGATTATTGAATGTATATAGGAAGTGAAAACAAGGATTTATCTTGAGCTAGAACTATCTTTGATCGAAAAATAACAATTTCAATTTGTAACAAAGTTTCGAGAAAAATAAACATCTCAGAAAGCCATCTTCTCGCATCGAATCAAGCGTGCAAATCATTCTTCCTTCTCATTCAACCCTAACTTTTACTTGCTTTCAATTATTATTATTGAAGCTTATTTAGCCGAAGAGAAACTTTATTGGCTATAAAACTTGCTTGATAGAAGATTTATACACTACCATTGTTAATTTTCCGAGCGACTGCGGTCTTGAATTTGTGTACATTGTAATGCAGGGGAAAATTTCCAATTGGTGTTTGTGTACATGTCTAGGAAGCTTAACTAATTTTAACTCCCACGATATTATCTATTCAGAAGTTTGAATTCTAAGTATGTAAGATATACCACAATCACATGCTTTCGCTATGTAGGCATATTTAGTAACTATAATAATATATAAACGATTTATGCAATCACTACTAATTTCAAAGTATACTGAATATCAAAAGTTTTAAAACTATTAAATTAAAGTTGTCTAAAATACATTTTATATCATGCAAATTATATACTTTAAAACACAAGAAACAAAGCTGTAATCATCAATTAACAATAACCGTTGCTTACTTCTAGCTAAATCTCGTAATTTTTCATATTCTGGGACATGAGACATAACATTGTCATGTCCTGAAAAAATCTTAAACCTCGAGACTGTAGTGTTGTAGTATTTAAAAAATATATACATATATACATATACACGAATATTTGTATACACTGTCAGTAACTCAAAACTTGTGTAAACTTATTAAATATACCAAAATATGTAAAAATTGTACTGTTAATAATATCTATTTTTTTATTGTTTTATTTCTTTTATTACACACCATTCGAGTAATTCGTTTGATTTTGGCGATGAAAAAATTCCCTTAAAAAAACGTACATTTGGTTATTTGGTTGGCAAACCAGCATCTTTCGTCGCATGTATGTACACACAGTGAGCATATTATTATATTATGTTATTAAATTAATGTAAAAAATTTCATTTTTCATTTTTTTTTTGCCATCCGAAGTGTACAAAGATTCTCAAACTATATTTTTATTAAATGAATAAAAACTCTATTTTATACAAATTTTAGTCTTAATTCTTGGGTTGATTAATTAAAATGTTCCGGAAACCAAGACTGGCAAAAAGCATTGATTTTCCGGGAATTGAATTCTTGGGTTGCCTCGACACAGAATCCTTACTTCTAGCACTGTTCTTGCCACATCCTTTATTCCTTGAACTCTCGAAAAATAGCGAGTAAGTAACTGCCTTATATGTAGAAATACTCATTTAAATTCCATATTCCACGAATAAGGAGCCGAAATCAACCATAAATTATACCAAGTAATTACAGAATATACAGCAATTAGTAAAATAAATATTAACTTCCTTTGTAAATAAATATTTGCAAAATTAATTCGTTACGTCTTTTCACTCTTTATCTACAATTTATTGTATTTTTTTCGCTCGTTTATTGTTATCATAACCTTAACAATGTAGCTAGCATACTAATTGATAACCGTAAGTCAACAATTATTATCAAATGTATAAATAGTACAAATCAATTTATGATATCAGATAAAAATTTGAACATAAATTATACAATATCAGGCAGGTGGTTGTTTAGATATGTCAACACAATAAATACTATGGTGGAAATTAATTGGCCAAATTTTAAATATTCTTTGAATAAAGTTAACTTTTATAGTAAAATTGAGTTGAAATAAAATGAAAGCACATACACGTTAAATAACACGTTGACTCAATACTGCTTTTACGAACTCAAGTAAATCCCACAGGCATATTTTTGATTAATCATTGCCGAGTTTTTAAGAAACTGCTTCTTTTGTATTTTGCGTCCTTTTTATTTTGAAAATACATTATATAACTTGGAATAATGCTTATGCTTTCAGGTGTTAAAAAACTGCTTTTTTAGATGCTCTAAGCTTGAACTTTTTATTGTTTTACCAATTACATTTTTGTTAAATTTCGTTACTATTAAAGCATATTGATTTATATACAAATAAAGAGAATGATATTTTAAAATATTTGAAAAGTTAATCATTTATTCTTTTTAATTTAATTTAAATTGTTTGTTTTATAAGACGGTTAATGAAGTGGTAGGTGGGCGATAAATAGTACACCACAACTTATTATAAATACATTCTTTGAAAAAATACTAGTGCTCTGGTATATTTAAATGTATACAGATGATATTATATTATGTTTAAAATAACGACATTGGAAGCAGTTTTGATTTTGAATACAGGAAAAAACAAACAATCAACTATAATTCAAATGTAATGGATAGGATCGCAATAGGTCACCAATTTGTATACTGACTGAAAAGTTACACATTTTAAAAGTCTATCTGACATCTGTTATTATTCCATGAGTGCACGAACGAAGCTTTGGATATTCCCTACGCAAAAAGGAACTTACTCCTAATAAACTTACAGCGGTGATTAAATTCGCCCTACAAAGTTGTTTTAATTTAGTGATGCACTCACAAAATGTCGTCTACTTCAACTGAACGTGCAACCACTCTACACTGTTGCATTAAGTTATGACACTACGTTTGTTTTACCCTACCAATAATTAAACTTCATACTTAATATTTACGGAAACTACTTTAGATTACACAGTTGTTTTTGACCAATAGAATTGCTCGATTACTAAACAGAGAGTATGATTGGATATTATTTGTTATACTACACAAGACGCTTTTAACTGTATTATATATCAGCGATGGCACACTTTTTGGTGATGTGATAATTATTTTTTGAACATACAATTGTTAAAATTAAACAGCGCTTTAAGACGAGAATAGATATTACTAACATTGATAATGATTTACTCATTTTTAATGCACGCAGACTTAAATATTGGTGTTTTTCATTCTAAAAAATTTCACATGTTTTAAATATGTAAAAAAACATTATATTTTATATATATACGATATTATTAAATAAAAAAATACAGTGTTCGTGCTTAAAAATGGCTTAATTTGTGATATCAACGAATATAATTAAGCCGACCAAAACTGTATTGTAAACTTTATTTTAAATAATAATAATAACGTTAGAAATCGAAATATAGATGAAAATTGACTTTTGTAGATTCTATACAACTTGAAAGAAACTATCACAACAACAAAAATACTGGTACACTTTAGAAGCAGTATGAAATAAGTAACAGCTTCTCAAATATTTGATCAATGCTTTGCTTTGACAACCACTTGATATAGCGTACAAACTAGTAGCTCAAAGCTCGTAGATGACTTACTTAAGCAATTAACCCTTTTAGATACTGCAGTTGGTATTTTTAAGTCTTTTAACATTAATATTACATTTTTTTTATTATTTGTTATAATAAGTAAGTATGTCATTATTTATATTATGTTTCTCTATGAATTACAAAAATGTTTATCAGAAAGTTCTTTCGTCTTAATGGTTTGCGGTATGAAAATATACATGAATTTACTAAATCACATTTGACTTAATAATATTTGACATCACAGTTAATGCCAGCGAGCCAAATATTTTTAGGTTGAAAGATCATACGATATATACTCGATGAGAATTTTGTCATTTGAGACAAACTCAAAGAATTAACACCAATGTCTTAAATCTCAAATTTAAATTGAAAAAATCTCAATTATAAACAAACCTAAAACCGCCTTATCTTTAGAGCAATCTCTAACCAACTCAACCACAGCGAGCGACCATATGATCCATATTGGGCCGCCAACACCAAAAATTAACTTGAAAATTAACAGAACTTACTACTTTAGATGGATTCGGCAATAACTTTGTGGAAGTTCATTTTAATATAAAATAAAAATAACTTTGATTATTCCACGTATTGTGTATCAAAATGTGACACGTGTTTCGCCTCTTTCAGAGGCATCCTCAGACAACTAGCGGGTTAACCCGTCCTAATTGATCCAACTCATTAGATAATCATTTCTTAATGTAAATGTCATTTGTATTACCATTATCGTTTGTTTGTTTTTCTATCATCCCCTCCCATTTTATTTTGATCCTTATTATAATATATCAGAATAGTAAAATTAAAATCATTCGTACTTAAGCAAACATTTGCAAAAGTAGTTGTCCGAGGATGCCTCTGAAAGAGGCGAAACACGTGTCACATTTTGATACACAATACGTGGAATAATTAAAGTTATTTTTATTTTATATTAAAACTTACTACGATAAAAAAACTTTTTTTGTCTTATTTTTCGTCTTAAATTTGGCCAGCATGAAACAAAACTGGTTTATTAATGTTATAATCTGATAAAATATCTGAAAATCACAAGAAAATATGCTGTTGATATATTATTTCTTTGTTCGTATCTAGATACGAAAATTCATAGATGTTATTAAGGTTAGCAAAATCTGAATGGTGTAAATTATAAATGCATTGTTTTAATTAATTTAAAAAAAACTCATAACGTAGTCATAAAAAAACAATACTTTAACTACAATATAGAAAATTAAATTATATAATTGTACCCAATTGAATTCTGTAAGAGCTTACCAAAAATCTGCGACCATTTCTCAAATATAAAATTCTACAGTCGTAACGTGTTTATGAAGACCTTTTCGTGATATGACACTTTGATCGATCAGGCTTATCAATCATTGAAAACAAAAAGTTGACATTTTTTATTAAGCAATTCCGAAGAAAATCAAAGATGTTACCACTTCCTTTTGAAAGAAAATACACGGTTTTTTGGAGACCTACCTAACGTGCAAAAAATATGTCATTATTTTTTGTTTGTTGTGTAACTTCTGCTTTATTCGGACGTGTATTCAATTAAATTATCAGTAGAAAATTCATTAAAAATACGTCAAACGGTCCTCACCAATTGTTAACATTTGTTTCTTGAACGTCATCAAGTCAAAGGGTATTTTCCGAGAAAATTAAAACGCATTTTATTTACAATGGTAAATTGTAACCAATTATTTATTTGTGTATAATATTCTTTAATAGAACAAAGTGTTGTTTATAATTGATGTTTACCGCATTCTCATTTGCTAATAATTACTTTTTGCGACATAATCTTTGAACCAACCTACAAAGAAATTTTTATTTGACAACAAAATTTAAATTTGAACGATTCAAATTTAATATTGAAATTCCACCAAGCACCTTCAGTCGAAATCTTAAATTATAACAAAATTTAAGAATAATAAATAATTACTCGCTGTTAATCTAGACATAAATTATTATATGTCATTTTTTCATTTACGCAAGACATAGTATAAATATCGAACAGTCAATTTCAGCATTATGCAAATAAATAAACGAGAGATATTATGTATTACTGTTTTTTTTTTATATCATACAAACTAACACTAAAGTTGTATGAAATAATTTGCAAAATTTAAAACATAAGTGATGTATTGTCAATCCTTTTTTATTTTTAATTTTTAATTTTAGTCTGATTCGTGGTTGGATTCAAACCATTTGTAAATTACGGAGCCCAGGTGTTTTTTTCACAACATTACAGCTCTGTTTTTTAAACAAAACCTTATAGTTATCATAATAATTTGGATGGTGTCAGACGATGTTAAGAAATAATAAAGATATTCATTCTTGAAATGTATGAATCATTTTTAATCATTGCAAGGTGAGAAACAAATCGATGATTTACGTATTACACTCTAGCCTGAAAACACATACATAGGATCTACAATCAGAGAAATATACATAGGTTAGACCAGAGCTGTCCAAATTAAGGTAATTCAAGGGCCGCATTGAAAATAATAAACTATCCAAGTGCATGCATTTTTTGTCAGACTTATTTTTTAAATGATAAATATTATTTTTTATTAGACATTGAGTCGACGAAGCACTTCATAAGTGTACTCTCTTGGAATGTGCTTAGACAATTAAATACAATATTTCTAAATGAAAAATAGTTTCATATATACAAATAAAACCTCTTGCATTTATATAAATCATCAGAAATAAAATATCAACACCCAAAATTATAGACGTATAGCGTTTTGAACAGCCCTGTGTTGGAACAACTAAGTAAATATAAATTTAATCTATCAAGATTAGAAACAATATGATATTCATATAATTATTATAGATAATTTAAAAATCTATAATGTGTAAGCGACGATAAAAAAATAGTTATATAAATTATTAAGTATTCAATTATATGTTATAAAACAACATAATAAAATTGATCAACCAAAAACGTGACATTGCAATTTACATAAAATTAGAATAGAAATTTAACGAAAATTTCTTTAGTAATTCAAACAAGGCAAGCTATTTTTTAAACATCTAATAAACTAATGAGTGTAATTATGTCATTATTGTTCAAATAAATAGCGTTGAGGCGAGCAGTTTCAAACACGGCCAATTCAGTTACGTTTTATTTTTCAGGAGAGTTGAATGTTTGTTTGACTACATTTCAACGATATCATACACACGAAAAACTAAGAGACTAAACGTCAACTTATTAAAAGTGTGTACATTACGTACAAAATACTAGAAGAAATTCAGTCATCTTATTCAAATCGTGTAATCTAATTGGCTTTTAATGACTTAGTCGGTATCGTAAAAAAAACTTTTAAAGAGGACGCTATTGGTATTAATGCTTCTTATTACAAACTTTACTTTATTACTTTGAATTATTACAAACAGAAGAAATAAAAGAAGAAAAACATGAGAATACTGCTTATTATATTTTCAAAACAGGATACTTTTTGAGAGAATGGATACAAACCATTATTTGTATCTTCTTCTAGATTTTGTTAATTATTGGTTGAATAGAAATTAAGAGAACTTTATTACAAAAATATTAAATTAGCAAAGAATTTGGTTTACTATGTAGGTAATAAAAAATATGTAATATCTTTATTATATAATAAGAAGACTTAGGTTTGGTTTAAAAATAAGCTACATTGTGTATCTCTGCATGAAAAACAAGATGCATTATGTATCTCATCGAAGCCAGTATATGTATGTATATAGCTGAGAAAAAGTAAGTTTTATCATAATTATGACGATGGCGAAAGCCAAAATAGCTATCAAATAATAAATATAAAAACTGTAGAACTAAATACGTTGCTATTTTTACCCTATTATAATGGAGTTGTACCAAGTAAATGCCAAGTCAATCAATAAAAATATTTTTTTTATAGATAGTAAGTCATCGCTATTTTTGGCTTCCGTGTTTCAACTGTACGACCAAATACATTGGCTATAAAGGCATATAATTTGGTTTAAGAATAAATAACCATATATTACGTGAAAAAATATAATATTGCAAATCATTTAAACATAGAAATTATGTATGGTTCTTAAAAAGTTAAATAAACAAAACAAGTGACACATTAAGTTTACTAACCAGTCTAGTATCAAAGTTGTATAATCAAAATTTCACATTTTCTTAATTTATATACAGGCACGTTGAACTTGATTTAAGTAACCGAAGATTATCTGTAAAACAGTTAAAGACTAGTTTGTTGACAATACGGAATTAATCACTATACGGTTTGAAAACGTATAAATTCGACTAAAGGCAGTCAAAAGGTTCACAGTTTTATCAAATTTAAACATTTCAAAGATTAACCCAAAGTTTTTTTATCATATCATAAAGATGTCGAAACAGTCGACAGGTTTTTGAGAAATATGCAGATTTTATTTGCTTTCGTGGCCATTAAGCTAGAGCTAATAAAGCAATCACCATTTATAATAGTACTTAAGTGTTATTTTGAATTAATTCACAAGATAAATTCTTTTGTGAATGCGATCAAGATTCTTCACAATAATGATATCTATTTAATAGTTGTTTTCTTTAGTAAGTTTCATGTAACTTGTTCAATTAAGTACATGTTATTAACTATCTTGATAAACAAAATAATGGTAATTTTCTTTTGAATTGTAAATACATTTAATTCAATTTAGGACATCTTATCTAACCTTTTTTATTTACCAGATTGTTAAATAATATTATTCAATACAATGTCCAATAAATTGCCGAGGTGAAGGTCTTATCTCTTCGTTTTCTTATTTTTCGTTGCTTAATTTATTTTTAAAGGCTTTTTAACCTTTAAATATGTTCACTTTTAATACTTGCTGGAAAGGCATTATATTAAAAAAAACCACGCTTTATACTAATTTCACTTTTATTTAAAATGATCAGGACTGGTTTGGCTTATGAAGAACATTTTCATCTGATAAGAATGAACATTAATACTGTTTCATTTATACTGGACTAAGTAAAACTATTAATGTTGTATAGCAGTGTTTCTCAAAGGGGCCACAGAGATTTTTAAGGGAGCAATACAGTCTTGCGGGGCCACGGGCAAGTTTTAGTTTGTTTTAGGAATTGAAATGTCTGAGATAAGGTAAAAAAAACTCTCACGTATTTTATGTTTGCGCCCTAGGCGGTTGCCAATTTCGCCTATATGGTGGCGACGGCCCTGACGATAATAGCAATATAAATTTAGCTTACAGCACTCTTGCGTATAACAAAATTAAACATGGTTGTCATGTTATATAAGTCAAATGGAATTTTCTATAAATACTTTAGTCAATTCAATAAAAACAAGTCGTAAGCTTAAGCTAAGATCATTTTTTTGTTTGTTAATAAATAATCTTGAATTACGTATGTAAACCACGGCTTACTATTCCAATAAAAAATGACTGTATCTCTCTTGTGTGTGCGTTTCGTTTAACTGTGACCGGATTACTATTAGCTTGCTTCTTGTATTAAGTGAATAATAATGCTTGCGAAGAATTCAAGAAGGTTTTTTTGGCCTGTACGGATGTGGTCGCAGACTCAATTCGACTAGGTATAACCACCGCTTACGGATGACGGTAAACATTCCTGAGAATAAAATCTTCGGCAGTTATTGCAGCGATGACTTCATGCAGAAATATTCAATCGAAGAAATAAATATTTTAAGATATTACCCAATTAAAAATATTTGCGTGGGTATACTGCTGTGTTATTACATAAGGTAACCAGTTTTTTAAAAATATCAAAAGAGGACACTTCGGTAAAAATGGATTTAAAAAAAATGCTTATTACCATTATTTATTAATCAAATCGCTGATTTATTACAATAATAATGATGCTACTTTACCAAAAAAAAAAACAGTTTAAAGCTTAAATACCTTAAGAAAACTGCTGTAATTTTACTTAATTAATTGATGTCACAAACTCAACTCAACAATATTTATCGTTTCTTTATATTTTTTTTGAGTAAATCTTCATTTTTCTTCAAAAAATTCAGGAACGATTTGCAATCTTTATGTATGTAACATTTAATTATAATCATTCCTAGACAATTTTTCAACCGCTAGTCTGGATTTTTCATTTGTCCAGATATCATTGCAAATGGAAAATTTTCGCTCTACGTTGGTGTTTGTACTTGGTAAATACAATGCCATTAATGGAGGACAATTTTCCCTAAAGGAGGACACAATTTTTGAGGAAGACAAAGTTTCCAAAAGAAGGACAATCCTCCTCAAAAGAGGACGTCTGGTCACCTTATATTACTTGACCGCTGTTGGTTGACTGACGACCGAATAGCTGTACAAATATAACGAAATGTGTGTGTGAGAGAGGGCTGTTTTTTGTCACACTTTCTTCTCGTGAGTCAAAGTTGTATTAGTAAAATTATCGTAATTACTCTTATTTTATACGTGCCGCTCGAATATTTAATATCGTATTAAATAGTCATTTGGAGGGTCCATAGCGAAATGGTTAACGTCGTTGGCTTACGTTACGGATCTCATGGGTTCGAATCCCAGTACGAACAATCTTTTTTCAATCGATTTATGATCGAATACATATATGTTTACGGGACGCAGCGAGAGCAATAGGATGATCACTATTTCTATCTTAACCCTTAACATTCTATCTCTACTCTCTTTAAAAAAGAGAGGTTAAGCAAATGAATGAAAAGTAGTTTTTGTAGAAAAAAAATCGTAGAAATTTCTCAATATTGGATAAAGCTAATACTCCAATTTCAAACAAAAGCATGACATTTATCTAATGGGACTTAGAAATGTTGCTATGAAATACAACTATAATGTGAAATATTTTTATGATACAAAAAAATGCGTTGATTTTCCAAATATTCTGTGACAGTTTCAGTGAAAATATGATTACAGAAATTGATAAGCTAATTTTAAAATAAATATAATCCAATAAATTATGCATTTTATTTATATGTCTACTTGTAACTGTTCATCGTTCACATAAAAAGTTTTGAGTTAATGCTCACATATGGCAATTGAGACAGAAGTAGATTATCTAATTTATATGTAAATGTGTTGTACATGAATTGTCATATAACGAGTAATTCTTAAAACATTTTCTTTTGTAACAATGAACATTAAAAGGATTTTATAACGTTACGAGTGAAAAACGTTTCGGTTTTTAAACAGCATACGTTAACGTTCGTAACGTTGGAAGCTACGTACCTAACTACCCTTTTTGAAGACAATGGAGACATTTAAAAGTGACATTTTATAAGTTACAAAGAAAAAAGTGTTACACATTTTTTGCAATTTGCAGTGTTACATCAAGTGGGGTTTTTTTATTAAATCTTTTTGTAAGAATTACGATTAATCAGGAATATCTTTAAAAAAGTTGAATTCTAGTTTATTGATGTGTTACAAAAGATTCCGTTCCCAGAAGACTTTTATTTACGAAAATACTAAAAACAAACTCCTAAAAAGCTGAGATCATCTATTAGTAGAAAGACATCTTCATATTAACACTTTTTTGTATTGTAGGTCTGCTTTCGTTCATCGCTAGTATTATCAATTATGATCGCAAATTTCATTCGTATTTCGAAAATATTTTTCAAAATAAAACAAATCCGTTATTTTTTTAACACTTATTTTTAAATAAAGAAGATAGTGTAAATTTGTCTACAACATAATAGAATATTATTTATTCGTAGACTTTTATAACTAGTTAGGTGACCAGTTAGTGAATGATAAATGAAGATTCCATTTTTGAATTCGCAGGTTATTTTGTTGCAATAACAAAAAAACACCAAATGACTTCATAATATATCGTCATTTAAACGAACATGAATACTTAATGACATATTTATGGGATTGAGTGATCATTTCGTAAAAATATATTAATAGTTACTTAACGTTTATTGCGTTAGAAATATAAATAATTATTATAACTTACAAATTGGTCATTAGTAGAATGACTAATGAATGTCATTTTTTCTTTTTTATTAACATTTTTTTTTATTGAGAGGAAATGAACAGTTTTAAGATATTACTCGATCCATTAAATTTAATTACATGTTGACATTTATCGTTATTTTTTAAATATAATATTATTGTCATCTTAATTTTTATGAATTTTAATGAAATATTAATCGCTACCCGTTATTAACAAGATTTTAGAACCTTCTCCATATAACACTGGTAGAATTTTTTTCGTGAAGACTATAGTTTGATTACTGAAGAATTAGCTATCAAAAAAATAATAACCAACAGAAACGACCTAAAAGTACAAATACAATATTCTTACAGTACAGTAAAACCCCCATTTACACTATAGTCGGGACCGTATAATTGGGGGTAGTGTAATTGGGGGTATGAATCTCATACAAAATTAGGGATTTGGTTTTTTTCCGCGGAAAATGTAAAACTAAGATTTCCCTTCGTTTTGCAAAAAAAAATATATGTACGAAATATTTAGTTTTTGTAGTAGTAAATATCCCGCACACAGACATACGCCCAGCTATGCGTGTATAGCCAGGCATGTGTTGAATACACAGACGCTAGCCAACATTTGACTGTATGCGCGGCACAGACGACCGTTTCGTAGTAACGTCAATGGAATGCGACCGAGCAATTGGGGGATTTGCGGCGAATATTTCAATCCAGCGCGTAATTCGGGGTAGTGTAAATGGGGATTCCACTGTATATGAGTAGTTAATTTTGGCATCTACTTATGTTGCATTTAAAGTTGTTACTTTTTTTCAAGAAAATGCATTCATTATATTATAATACCTCAGCGCATATATCTAATAATATTAAAGAATTCAAACTTTTCCGTTTCTATATTTTTTTTTGCCTGACTAATTGTGTGGTCCTATGACGCAGCGGTTAGCGTTGTTGGCTTCCGTGCCGAATCTCACGAGTTCGAGTACCAGTATGAACAGCGTTTTTTCGATCCATTTTCCGTTCGAAGGCATGGGTGTTTGTGATGTCTAAAAATTACCTCCCACCTTTCCAATCCTTTAATAACTGGGCGTACCTAGAGCGATTAGTTAACCAATAGTCCTGTTCTAGCCGTATCCTTCTTTTTAAATTACTTTTTTTTGAAAAGAGAGGTTGGGGAAATAAGTGACAAACAGTTCTCGTAAAAAATAATCCGTTGAGATACCTTCATTAAGAGGTGAATGAGAGACTAAATGATTTACATTGGCAGTGAACATGGATTTTAAAAACAAGTACAGCAGGCATTTACTTATTATATTACATATTACATACTCTGTTTTATTTTGGTTTAAGCCGTGGTATAGGCAGCCAAAAACATTTTACAGTTAAACTCTTAATACCTACACCGCAACGTTAAGAAGTCAATAAATATCCCTGTTAATACGAAGAATAATCATTAGCAATAACGATAAATGGTGTCGGCCAAACTCAAGACAGGCAAAATTGCATTAAAAACATGACTGCAATGACAGAAGGCAACGGAATACGCAGCTATTACCGCTTCTTTTTCTATTCGATATGTTGAATAGTTGAGAGAATTTTACTGCTATAGCTTGATTGCTTACCTTTGTCAGAAGAAGAAGACGGAGAAGAAGATAATTAGTTATTAATTCTCGCGGCTCGGAGACTAGAAAAATACTTCTCTGCCGATGGGGGTCGTTTAGGGACCCCAGTGGTTTCCTCATTATTGGCCTTATTCTTATGAATTTCAAAAAAAAATAGTCTAAGGGCTTTTAAATATCTCTCTGCATCATTCCTCATGCATTTTTTTATAAAAATCCTGCGTTTTTTAATAAATAATCATATTTTAAGTTGCGCGTAAAAAAGACGTCATTCCAATACAAATACAAATAGGCAACTGAGCAGTTATCTTACAAACGATCGCTGATAAGCGGGCGCTTATCTCGTTATCGTATTATCACGTTATCGCGTATTTATATAAACTACAAAAGGTCCAAAAAACTATGATATAAGAAAACCTTAATTATAAACATTGTATCACCCATATTAAAATAGATATTTAAGAAAATGTGGGTATTGGGTTCGCATTTCTTGAGCTTAGAACCGAAAAAGTTAAACTTATTGCTTCGTAAATAGATTAATATAACATCATATAAACGTAAGTTGTTTGATGAGAATTAGTGGTTAATCAGCTTATAAATGAGTTTTTGACTACCCCCCTCCGGGATGGAAAAAAAACAATACCCAAATATATATTTTCTGCCTGCCACTGCTGTAGGAAGAAAGAGCGAGAAGGCTTAAATTGATTCGCAAATTACGCAAAACGCGGCTACGAAATTGAGATAGACCTTTCTAGAAGGCGATTTCTGTCTAACAGGATGTGCCGACACATGTTTTATACGTCAGTAATCGCTAGCCATTAGTGCAAAGTGATGCACATTTACTGTAGATTACGCCTTGTCATGTATTTTGACAGCCAAATGACAGTTACCTCATTCACACACGAGTTAAGCCGACTTATAAAGTAGTATTAGTGAACCTTTCACCTCTTCAAACACCACTAAACAAATAATACACGATAAAAATGTTGCAAAATTTTTTTGGGAATGCTAACATGTTTGTGAACTACTTTTCTGTGTTCTTTGACGTTGATTTAAAGTAATGGAAAATTAGAATTAACTATAGATTAGACTTGTATTTTGAGATGATTAAATTTAAATATAAAAACAATAATACACGATTGATCCATTTAACCAATTTGTACTGTAATTTTATTTATTTATTTAAACACATAATTTAACATTAGTTAATTGTTTTTATAATGTGAATTTCAACACATAAATTTAATAACGTATCAT
Organism: Himalopsyche anomala; assembly: GCA_031772345.1. Lineage (NCBI taxonomy): Eukaryota > Metazoa > Arthropoda > Insecta > Trichoptera > Rhyacophilidae > Himalopsyche > Himalopsyche anomala. The sequence continues at coordinate 1,233,445 of CM062839.1, forward strand.
ATGGGTAATTTGTGGTAATTCAATTTAATATCGAATTCGAAAATAGTTTTGGTATGTATTTAAATTCGAATCACTTTTTTCTTCTTACTCATTGTAATAAAACAACGTCAGTTTATCGTTTTTTTAATTGAACTGTTTACATAAAAGATGGACCATCAAATCGGGTGGTTTATATATGGTCATTTTATATGGCTCGTATTTTTTCGGTCAGAATTTATATTAAATGGTCATAATATATCGGTCAGAATAAAAAGTCATAATTTAAATGACATTAAAAAATAACCTAATCTAACCTAAGCAAAATGGTTATAAAATATTATGACTGTCTAATATTTTTGTTCTGACCAAAAATTGATTTAAATTCTGACCATTTAATTTGTTTCCATTATATATTTTAATATGAAACCAAAACTAGTCTTGCTTTGAGATTTTCAAAAAAAAAATGGTTTATTTTGGAGTGAAAATGAAAAATTTCTTTATAAAATCATAACAATCTCAACAGGAACTGTTTTTTACATATCATTTTTTCATTCCTATAAAAATCAACATTTTACAATCATAACATTTTTAAAATGCACAAATTCCTTTATACATATTTGGTGCAAATTATCATGAGCGTAAAAGCCTTGCAACTTGCAACCGTTCAACGGAAGGCCATTCCACGTGTCCATTGGCGAAACGTGGTGATCGCTGATACGTGACTTCAAAACCAGCTGCTGGTCAAAGGTAATGCATTTTCCCAAGCGATGACTTGCCAACATTACACCAAATGATTTACTCCGACACTAAAGGTAATAATAATCTATTTTCAAAGCGTTTGATCGACTGTTGAGAAATATTTTAATTGAGTTATTGAAAAAATTGCTTTGGCAGTGTAATGTTTAACAACTATAGCATATTCGTTATAGCTATCGGCAATGATTGATATTTTAACATACAAGGTTACGAAATGAATAATTCGATGCCTTACATCTTTAAAACATATTAAAACATAGGTGTCCACAACTTTGTCATCGATGCAAGTTTTCACGTTAAACATATTTGTTTTTCTATCGAAGTTTCGTAAAATTTCACAAAACAATAAAAAGAGATAATTTTGTTTTACAAAATAGGAAAACGATTATTTTTCGGCTGAAACTAATTTCAGTATAAGTCTTATAAAAATTCAGGTCAGTTTACTCTTGGGAACCTGATTTAGTGCCATGAAAATAAATGAAGTCTTTTGGCGATGTCTTATTTTTTCACATAATTATTTATTTATTTATTTACAAAAAACCACAATAATAAATTAGCAACTTTTCTGTTATTTTCTTAGCGTCATTTATCTAAAACATTACTCAAAAACAAGGCATCTGTGTATTCTTCAGAATTGGAAGTACAATACGATGGAAAATATTAACTTATAATTAAAACCTGATACACTGAAATTTAGTCGGGTCCGTAAAACAGTGGTTAACGTCGATGACTTCCGTGGCAGATCTCATGAGTTCAAGTCCCAGTAAAAATAACATTTTTTCAACCAATCTATCGATGTATGCTCAAAAGCATGAGTGTTTGTGATGTTAAAAAATTATACTACTCTTTCAATCCTCAAATAAAGGGGCAAAGTGAGAACAATTAACTACCATTAGTCATTTATATAATTTAAGATTTCGACTGAAGGTGCTTGGTGGAATTTCAATATTAAATTTGAATCATTCAAATTATGTACACTCCCACAGATTTTGTCACTAACGACCCGGGTTCAAGTTCATCCGTGCGCTTGAACGCCTGAAGATGCCGAAAGGCGAAACCCGGGTCGTTAGTGACAAAATCTGTGGGAGTGTACATAATTTGAATGATTCAAATTTACCATTAGTCATATCATTAAAAGATAAATTGAAAAACCTAGTAACAGTTTTCGTATATTTTTTCCTATCGACATACAATGAATGCTACAGATTGGAAGTGAACATGGATTTTAAAAAAAACAGACCAAAAATTTTTACATTGAAAAGTGACATATCGGTTTTTGATTTTCAATACTTCGTATCACTGATGAGCCAAAGAATAACTTCGTGCGTAAATTGCAAAAAACGTAATTCTTATTCATTGCAGTCAACATTAGAGCCTTAGTGTTGTGTTTCGTCTACTATATCCTAAGAATTAATCAACAACAATCAATGTTTTTCACCGTTTGCATACCGCGCGAATAAATCATTAACATGTCCCAGAGATACTGCGTGTTTTTGAGATTTTTTTTTGTTGCCTAATATACACTCGAATTCGATATTTTAAAACCTATATTTACTCAGTATAGATGGAACTACACATATTCATCAAACTATTGCTTACGTTATATTAGAATACTCAGAATATGATGTTTTAAATGTCTTGGACATCCGTGTTTGCTTGCAAATGTTCCGTACTCCTGTGTTCGCTTGGTATTCAAGTGGTTAATTCAGTAAAATAAAATCTGTTACTTACGTCGTTTATTCAGAAATCAGATCATCATTTTATTAGGGCACTTCTTCAAAAAGATTGCGCATCACTTTCCAAATCCATTGTTTTGACAAAGGTCATAAAATGTGTTACTACGAATTATTTCGAATCGATTTAACCTTATCGATTATTTCCGAGACTGTATAAATATATATATATATACTATGCAGTACATCGCAGTATTCAATATTGACCTGCCATCTAGTATCGTAAATAATGTTTATGGTTCAATTTGTTTTATTCAAAACCGCTTCTCGCCTTTCAGATTGTATGAAAGGAAGAAAAAAACAACATAAGATTGACGCCCGTAATAAAGTCTTCCCCTTTGAAAGAACTGGCGGCAAGGCAATATTGTCAGGAAGCATTTACGCTAGTCACTGCGGGGTAAAATAAAAATTTCGACGCACAACACTCGAAGCCGTTAGAAGGGGGCTTATGATGCGATCTGGCTGACTGGGATGGATGAGTGTTTTAAAAATATGCACACATTTTGTTTTTATGTGTTCTATTCTGTTACTGCTTTCGACACATTGCTTGTCAGTAGCTAAGCGACTGAAATTCGGCATAGTGATCTGAAGATTTACGCAAAATTCAATTCAGGATCAAGTGTTATTGCTTTAATTCAAATAGATTATTTTAGTTTATCAGTTCAAGTATTTTATTAACGTATAAGTTTCTCAGTGAATGAATAATTTCGTACAAGATTCTATTGTAACCAAACCTTTCCACACAACAATTGATTATTCTTTTTTATTGAATTGAATTTATAAAATGACATTACAGCTTATATGGGATAGTTCTGCTTTTTTGATACCAGACGACTCATATCATATTCTACAAATACTCTTCCAAAAAATATGTTCTGTAGTGGGACGAGTACGTTCGCATTTAGTTAAGTGAGTGTTTTAGCTAGTGGATATATTTGGAAACCATTTGGAAAATAAAACAATGCAATCAGTCGTGGGATATGTTTGTGAAACATGAAGGGAATTCCGGCGTTGATTTTTCACGGGCCACCCCGTATTATTTATAAAGACCGCGCCTATATTTCACTTCGGTAAAAGGGTAAAAGTCAATTTATTTAGACGCGAGGGGAATTCCTCTTATTTCTCTACCATTTCGATCGAGTTTTATTGGGGCAAACACTACTGGCCAGTGGTTACTCTTTACATACACAGCCCTGGCGTTCAAACTCATAGAATACATGTATTGTTAAACGTGAAAACCGCTCTGCAGATAATTTCAAATAAATAAAAGAAATACCATCCCACTTCTACTGCTCTATAAGATATTATGTTTATTTGAGACAAATCAATAAATTAAAAGCAATTTACGTCGCTTAATTGGGACATCGAGATCACGAGAATGCATATAAAATGACACATTTTTTTTTTAATAAAATGAAAAAAACAATAACTTTTTTTATATTTCCTAATTAAAAAATAAAAGTTGCACTATAGCTTATGCCAATGCACGAAATATTATACAATTTTCATTCTGTAGACTTCCATAAAAAAAAATATCGATAACGACCCGGGTTTCGCCTTTTGTCATCTTCTAAGACAATACAGTGTACGAATGCACACGAACTGTGTTGTCAGTTCGAGTGCATCAGTTCGAGTGCATTCGTACACTGGATTGTACCAGAAGATAGCAAAAGGCAAAACCCGGGTGGTTATCGACAAACAATTTTATGGAAGTGTACAGAATGAAAATAATTCAAATTTAACATTAAATTTCCATCAAGCACCTTCAGTCGAAATTCTAAATTAAAAAATATTATACATTTGAAAAAATTAACATACGAGATAAACTTTTAATAATTTAAGATTTCGAAGGTGCATAGTGGAATTTCAATATTAATTTTGAATCGTTAAAATTATGTACATTCACGAAAGGTTCACCTCTCGGCATCTGCAGGCGTTCAAGTGTACGGATGAAATTAAACATTTGTTTAGCAAATGAATGTATCTTGTTTATATAAGAATTAAATGTATCATTAAGATTAACGCCATTGCTGGTAAAATAGATTAACGCGAGATAAACTTGTTGAGAATATTTTGTAAGTCACTCAAGACCAGTGGCGGCCGGTCAATTTGGCATTGAATCAATGCACCCCTTCGATACGAAGGGGCAAATAATATTCACAATGATAACATTCAACCATTCACTCATTTTAAACTCTTGACTTGTGTACATGTATATAAAACCTTTTGAAAAAGCTAATGTTCTGATCAATGTGATTTTAGAAATCTGCAGTCAAGACCCACTCGATGAGAATATTGTCATCACATACGCCATGTCTTAGATCTCAAATTTAAGATAAAACTTAACATTGATTGCAAAAAATCAAACATTCATTAGTAGTCCATATGTTACACATAAGGAACAGCCAAGGTAACAAAAAATCTTTGTTAAATCCAAACGGAAGTTGAGCAAAAATGTACATTTTTCAATTCTTTTAGACTTTCTTAATAATGTAACATAAATCAAATTGTACAAAATAAAAAGAAATGCAAAAAATATCTTAACCTATTTTCGCAGCTGCATTGAAATCTCCTGCCTCTGACCGTATAAAAGATTCCGTATGTTAAGAAAGCCAAGAGATTTATGGAGGGAGAAAACGATTTTAAATCGCGATACACTAGAAACGAACAAGACGTAGCAAAAAAACTTGGCCTGTTTGTACGGTTGCATTTAATAGCTGTGAAAATATGTGTTCGCGTGATGGGTGTGTTTGTAAAGTTAAAAACATTTTATATTCGTTACTTGCTATAGTATAAATATTGCTAAAGTCATTTTAAATGGTTTAACTGTCAATTCTTGGCGCAAAGGCGCTATGCATATTTAAAATGAATACACATTAACCAATAGATTTATGCCGTAACTCATTTCCTGCAAATCTTTAAACTATAGACATTTTTTTTCTTATCCACGTCCGTTCCTAATGTTGACCATAAGGCTTTCGTGTCACCATAAGACTTGTGTTGAGATACCTCCATAAAGAGTTTATTTGCTATATGCGTCAGTATCAACACGCGCGCGTCTGACAAACAATGTTTTAATTCTCGTCGAGATTGATATGGATTATATATTCAATCTCGAACGAAGAGCTTTTAGATACGCCATTCTATGAATAACGATCTCACAACAAAAATTAACACAATTGAATTTAAATTAAAGGGTCGCTAGAATACATTCCGGCAGCATTAAGGTGACCAACTTCACGCCAATCGCTTAAAAACTTACAAAACAAAAGTGTTGCCATTACGTGGCCACAAACAATATAAACAATCAATCAATTATATGTACTTGATTTTTTTATAAAATATCAGGGAGATATCAAAATATATGTAATCGTTTGTTTAAGCTGGTTTTGGTAGTAAGCGCTTAGAATATAACATTAACAACGATAGAGTAAAAATTTCCTATGACATATCTTGTTAAAGAGATATTTTTTAATGCAGTTACACATGCAAACCTTAAATTTTAATTAAAATTAATCAGTTATTTGTACATAAACAAAAACGTGTAACCATCTTAATTACATATTCATGCTAAAGCGGCATGTATTATCTGTACTCTGATTAATCATAGTAAGCAAACTACGTTAATCATTCGTTTGTCTACGGTAAAACAATTATTTAAAAATTAAATAACTACACGTCTAAATGGAATGAAGCAATAATAGCGAAGAGTTACTTTGTCTTCGTTGCTTCACCATTGTTTGTGATTACTAATAATTATAAAACATTGTCTAAGCCTTGAAGGTTTGGGCTTGACTTAATCAATCACTGAACGTTAATGGACATTTATTTTATCTAAAAATGTTCCTCTATTGGGTCATATCTTTTAAGTATACATTTAGGTATTAAAAATACGTAATATACAATTAGCATAATTTAAATAAAGTGAAATAACCAATAAGATATGTTTTTACTACTTTTTGTACTTAAAACAATTTTGAATATGAATAACTATTAACAATAAAAAACAGTTTTTTGGAACTAGTCAATACCCACAACATGTCACTGAATAACTTATGATCGTGCGAAAAATTCACCTTCGTCAAATATCACTTAAATTTTATATCTGCATTGCAAAGTAAATTTATTTTATTTTATTTTTAAAAATACCTAATATTAGAAAAACACAATATTCCTTGTACTTCATTCCACTTTATTTAATATGTCAGGGCGGTTTCGCTCATTACGAGCATCGTCAACTGATAAAAATATAATTTAACAATGCTATTTATACAAAAATTAACAGTTATAAACAACAATTGGCATTGAAAAGAAATGATTGATTTTAATGTCATTATTTAATTGTATCACTTGTCAAAGAATTCCAAATTTTTATTATGTTTGTAATTACTTTCAATCCCATTCTAAATTTATAATCTGAAATGACTTTTTAATTATATGTAAGATGTGTTAAACATTTTAATTTTGTGCTATTTAGAATCACTTTTAATGTAATTGGTATTTCTTTTCAATGCAATTGTTGTTTATAACTGTTCATTTTTGTATAAATAGCATTGTTAAATTATATTTCTTATCAGTTGACGATGCTCGTAATGAGCGAAACCGGTCCTGACATATTAAATAAAGTGGAATGAAGTACAAAGGATATTGTGTATTTATTAATATAATGCCTTTCCACCAAGTATTGACAGTGAACACCTAAAGTGAATACCTAATATACCAACATAGCTGGTTCAATCCTAGCAAAAAAAGGTAAAACTTACAATTAGTTGTCTACCCATCTATCATTTTACACTCTTACTCTTAAATTGCTTAACCACTTGAATATCAATCGGACACCGGTGCCCGATTGATATTCAAGCGAACACGGATGTCCAAGACATTTAAAAAATCAAATACTTGGTATTCTAATAGAATTTAAGCAATACTTTGATGAATATGTGTAGTGCTTATCTTTACTGAGTCAATATAGATTTTTAAAATATCGAATTCGAGTGTATATTAGGCGAAATTATTTTTCTCAAAAATAGGCAGTATCTCTGGGACATATTAATGATGTATTTGCGCAGTATTCAAGCGGTTAATTATAAACCTTTCCGAAGAAAGTCTTAATCAACTGGCTATTGTGTTCATTCCTTGTTTTAGTATCTACCGTTAATATAGATTATTATGAAGAAAAGTTAATATTCTGAGCATTTTTGTGTTTTTAACACTCTAACACAGATGTGGTGTTTTAATAAATAATTCCGTTAAAATAATATGAAAACATATCAAATCATTAAACCTTTAAATTGTATGAAATAGTATTCTGCATATGTAATGTTTTATTTTCCATTACTCTTTCTTATAAAATTATCGTTGAATTATTTATATATTAGGCATTTTTTTTTGACTTACGGGTTATGTTTTTATGCTTCAAATATCTATTATAAGTAAATTTTAATTGTGTGTTACTCGTTTCGCGTAAAATCGAACAGTCTCTACTAAATGAAATGACAACAAAGTCTTGCCTCATATGATATCACTTCCCAATTTTTAAACGTGACACAACACCTATCTCTGGTTCTCACCAATTTAGAATCAATATTTCAGCTCAATTTTACAGAGTAAAACTTCGTGTCAACGAGATCGATACAATAAACCACTGTAAAGAGACATTAAAGGTCATGCCTAAAAAGCATTTAGCCACCCACCACATTTGGTGTTTTAAAGCGCTTTTAAAGTGATAATTTGTAAATCGATACGATGCCCATGTATGTAAATCTGGTTCAATGTTTGATTTTTAAATAGGGAAAAGCAAAATGTACGTAAATAAATATTGAATGAACATTTTTTTACTTGTTTTCATTAAATATGCGCATTTAAATAACGATGAATAATTCTCTTTATCTATTTATGTACATTATGATATGGGAACTTTTTAAATCGTATAAAATTATATACTTCAATCAATATGGTAAAAATAGCAACGTTTTTAGTTCTAAAACTTTTTGTATTTATTAATTGATTGCTATTTCGGCTTTCGATTATGATTAAGCTTACATTTTTCTGGAAAAGCCGAAATAACTATCAACTAATAAATATTAAAACTGTAGAACTAAATACGCTGCTACTTTTTCTTTATTATAATGTAGTTCTACCAAGTAAATTCCAAGTCAACAAATAAATTTAAAGAAATCGATAAGACTACTCGGACAATTATTTTTAAATCTCTTCGGAGCCGGTATATATAACTGCGAAAAATGTAAGCTCTGTCATAGTTCTGACGATGGCGGAAGCCAAAATAGCTATCAACTAATAAATACAAAAACTGTAAAACCTAATACTCTGCTGTTATTACCCTATTTTAATTGAGTTCTACTAAGTAAATACCAAGTCAATCAATAAATTGAAAGAAGCCGATATGGCTATGCAATCAATTATTTTTAAATCTCTTTGGATCCAGTATATATATAGCTAAGAAAAATGTAAGTTGAGTCATAGTTCTGACGACGGCGAAAGCTGAAATAGCTATCTACCAATAAATACAAAAACTGTAGAACTAAATATTACAATGGAGTTCTACCAAGTAAATGCCAATCAATAATTCAATCAAATTAAATAAGTGCTTGTTTTGTGAGATTGTTAAAAACAATATTTTAGTCAATTTTTCTATTGTAAACAATCGCATTAAAATACATAATAAATTCTAAAATAAATTAAACTATTAATTTTGTATTTTTATAAAGGCAATTTATTAATTTGAAAAAAACTTTAAAGAATAAACGAACATGAAAATAATATTGCGTATTTATTGCTTTACAAATAAAAAAAAACGAAGAAGAATATTTATATTTAACTGGGTTATTAAAAATAAATAAAACTTGACCGGAGATTACTTTTCTGACAAATTACATTAGGTCATTTGTAAATAGGGTTGGCAAATTAACAATCTCTTTCAATTACCGGTAATTCAATCAATATCTCAGTCACCTGCTGTTATTAATAATGTAAATGATCAAAATGAAACGCTCTACTCCCAAAAGTATATAGCTTTGTTGTGTTAACATTCTTTATGTGTACTTGAAGGTGCCAAAAGATGAAACCCGGCTCGTTAACGACAAGATTAATAGAAGAGTACATCGTTCAGACAATTTCAATTTGTTATTAAAATTCCATTAAGCTTCTTCAGTCGAAATTATAAATTTTAAGTGTAATAACTCAAATAAAACTAAAAAACGGCCATTATTCTCGTTTAATTTTAAAAATTCAAATTTCTATATGTAAATTTGTAATATTTATTATGTTAATACAAATATTTTCAAAAAATGAAACATCCGGTAAAAATAAATTGAAAAATATTCTTCAACATTTTTGCTCTCTAGTGTTTCTTTATATATATTTAAATCGTTTATTTTATAAAGAATTCAATTCAGAAAAAAATATTTCCGGTGTTTTATTACATTCTAAAGAAACACAAATTTTATTTCTTCACTCAACCAAACGAATTTAATAATCGATTTAATATTAGATACAAAATTTTTACTAGTTTTTTCGTATATTTATTTAAAAAACTAGTATCTACGTGAATATCTATGTATGTATTTAATAATTCACGTTTACCGTTCACTCGGTAATTAAAAGCCGGATAACCGACTTTCCAAATTTTGCACACCCTGCCTATTGCGGAACTAGAAAGTAATTTTAAAATCCGCCAATCAACTTCTAATTTATAATTATTATTCGTAAACCGAAAATGATCAAAAGCAACGCAAAATTAATGAGATGTATGCATGAAACGGTGTGAAAAAACCCATAACCCATTACAAGATCAACGTCGTACGGATTTCTTGAATCCCCGATTATAAATCATCTCGGTTTTTTGCGGCACATCTTCATATACGTATATTACAATGTTACAAACGTAGCTTTGAGGTTTTCTGATATCCTGCTGAGATTACGTCACTCTGACATATCATAATTATTCCATTAAGACAATAATTGTTTGCGCACGATTTTTTTTCACTCGCATATAACATTGTGAGATTGAAAAATTTGATTAATCGCTCACTATTGAGAGTTGATATTAAAAATTACTCTGTTTAATTAGTACACCCACTGGTCGCTGTGAGCCACTTCGAAATACCATGCAATTAATAACACATTTTTTGTTTTATTGTAATTCCTATTTAATATTATATTTGACGAAATAAATTGGCATGAGATTGTTGTAGTTAAAAATCGCCTTTCATATTTATGATAGTTATCCAAATAGTTATAAATATTTATTACTTTTTATTTAAAAATTTAGTGACTGATAGAAAAGATAGATATTATAGTCACAAGTTACGTAAATATTTATCTATCCTATACGTTTAATTTTGACAATGTTCTATCAAAATTTTTAATTTTCCAAATTGACTCCGTATAACGCATCTCAACAGAAGTTGTTTTATTATATACCTATAACTGGTTGTTATTCGGTAGCTTAAGTATCTTTTTTTGGAGAGAGTAAAGATAGCACAGGATAAGTAATTATCTAATCACACTCGCTAAGCCTTGTCTCTCTTGTGTTCTTGTCAATACTTGATGGGAAGGCATTATGTTAAAAAAAAAAATGAGTATATTATTTATTCTTCATCGCATTTTTTATATCCGTTTCATTAACCTGCAATTGATATTTATTTTATTTTATTATTTTACTAGTAAGTCGATATAATATCGGTATTGTAAAGTAGTAATTATCGATAAATTCTTTTTCAAAATCCTCCTGGCTGTTGCATTATAAAAAGTTCACTTTCCCACTTTACCTGAAAGTAAAGTAATTGTTGTTTTATGTTATTAATTTTATTGTAATACTATAAAATTATTGCCGCCTGTGTGGTCGAGTGGTCAACGTTGTTGGCTACCGCTACGAAGGTCACGGGTTCAAATCCCAGTACGGGCAGTTTTATAAATTGATTTTTCAATCGATTTATGAATTTCTGTTCAAAGGCATGGATGTATGTGATGTCTTGAATTCCCCCCTCTCGCTCATCCTATCCTATGAACGGGGCGTATCGAGAGCGATTAGCTTACCAGTAATCCTGTCCTAGCCCTATCCGTCTATCCATACTCTCTTTCGAAAAAGAGAGGTTGAGCAATTGAGTAACAAGCAGTTCTCGTAGAAACACTTATATTGAGATAAACTCCATTAGGAGTCCATATGCTCCACATTGGGAGCGGACATGGTTTAAAAAATATATATATACTATAAATATACATTTGAATTTATTAATGTGACCTCATTTACTTGATTTTTTATCGATGCGATTTCAAATAAGTATAATTTATTTTCAAGAGGCTTTAAACATTGTATTAGTCAATCGCAATTTTTTTGCATCTTTCTTTTACTAGTTGTTTGTAACATTACAACATATAAATGTTTTATATTGATTAGCATAAATTGCTCTCTAATAATTTTATTCTTATCAGTTAAAATGCTCGTGAGGAGCAAAAGCGATATTAATAATATTAAATAAATGTTTAATTTGTAAAAATGAATATTTTATTTTTTGAATCACAAAACATATTTTGACTCTCCCTATTTAAAATATTGATTTCGGAAATACCTCTCTCTTCATATTGCTGATATTATATTTCAATAATGTTTCCAACTGTCAACTGTTTGCAAAATGGTCACACTATGCGAGCAATCGATACTCCACGCTTGTATAATATTTTGATCGTTTGTCTTGTACGCATAATATATTTGGTCACCATATACAGTAATGGTTTTTAAAAAAAGCTATAGATAATATCCTGTCAATATAACGTTTCTTTTTCAGTTCTTACGGCTCTATAATCTTTACTATAACTCACACATAGGGCGACAGTAAAGAAATCATTGAGAACAGTCGATAACATAAAGAACCTTTCGAATCACAGCAATAACTCTTCCGGGAAGTACAGCGCAACTTTTTATTAATGCGGACAAGATACAACACTTGTAATTTGTTGAATATAGGTTAAAATAACATCGAATAAACATTACGGTTAATTGCTACGGAACAAATTGGTAACGGGTGAGCTGGAAAGAATATAGTTTTTAAAACCACTATGGATCACTGTTTTTGGCTTAGAAGGTAATAAGTTAAAGATCGATAGTTCTAAGTAAACAGCAAATGTATAAATTTAAACTTTTACAATAATGTTTCTATCATCAATATTTTATATTACATGGATAATTATTATATTAAAAAATAGGTTTATAAATACCAATCTGACATTTATTTAAACAAACACGATTCCCTGATTTTAATCGGTATAAGTAAAAATATATATGTATAAAAATTAACGTTTGTTTGTTTGTCCCGTTTGCGTTCCGATACCGTTCATCCGATTGCAATCAAACTTTGGTGAGTTGTTGTGTGGACGCCCGCAAAGGTTTCTAAATTAATACAGCCACCATTAGGCTGCCAATACGTTTACAATGAGGCACGCTTTATATCTAATCAATTCTCGGTGTTTTGGGAAAGCAGTTTATTTATAACTTCTATGCAATTATATGCAATAATATATTGTATATCCAAAACCACTTCAATAAACACAATTAAAACACGAACGGCAAACTGGTGTTATCAATGCGCCAACTGAGTGATTCTAGAAAAATATTTAATATCCAAGTATTTCTTTGTATACCTAACTCATTTTTGATAGTTTTGTAACTTACCAATTTCTGCCAAAAATGTGACGATGTGGTACAAATATTTATTGAACACAAGCAGAATCTGTTTTGAGAACTTACTTTCAATCGGTCGGTCAAACGAAAGGATAAATAATACAAGGATGAAATAGACCACTTGTTAGGTTACTATTTTAATGATCGGTTGGCTAATGTTAACATAAAAACATCAATTTTTTTAAATTATCCGAAAGGGGTGGAGGCTAATTGACTTCAGAACTAGTCCGTTAATAATTACTTTATACCAATAATACTATTTGTATATTTTTTGTTGTGTCGGATAGCTGATTTCCTAGCCGAGAAACAAAATCCCTATTCATTGCTACAAAGCTTAATATATCTTTTCAACCACTCATAAAAATATGTTGAATATATCAAATAACTGTATTATATAATATAAATTGATAATGATTATCCTACAAGGCTGTTTACGAGGAATAAAGGCGGACATCCTGGAAAACAATGCCAGATTGGTTAATATGTGTTGACAGAAAGAAAAAGTTCGTGATATTGATTGATGTCTAGAGAACGACTAGTTGCAATGAACATTTGAACACTATTTTAATTCTGTCATTCTACTTGTGTTACAAGATTTGATTTGATTTTACTAATTATTATTAATTACAAATTTATCATTGAAATTATGTACATACATCCTAATGAAAATAAATTAAACAATTGTAACCCTCCTTCCTATCTTATTTAAAATGTTTTTTTTACAAATATTTCCTTTCTATTTAAAAAACCATGTCCGCTCCCAATGTGGAGCGTATGGACTCCTAATGGAGTTTAGATGTGTTTCTACGAGAACTGCTTGTTACTCAGTTGCTCAACCTCTCTTTTTACTAAAGAGAGTAGGAATAAAAGGATAGGGCTAGCTAGGACAGGACTAGTGGTTAGCTAATCGCTCTCGATACGCCCCGTTTATTGGATAGGATGGGTGGAAGGGGGGAATTCAAGACATCACATACATCCATGCCTTCGAACAGAGATTCATAAATCGATTAAGAAATCAATTTATAAAACTGTCCGTACCGGGATTCGAACCCGGGACCTCCGTATCCGAAGCCAACGACGTTGACCACTCGACCACATAGGCGGTTATTAATTTCTCTTTCTATTAATGAATTCATTAATTTTGAAACTATCTAAACTATTCATTCTCAACTCTTGAGTATTTATTAAATTAAGTATTTCAACATTTTTGTTTTTTATCAAAATTGTGACTAATGAAAATGTACTTCCTCAAAGTTTCCGCCGAATCCATCGAAAATCATGACAAAGATAATCTATAGCGCTTAACAAGTATTATCTTGGAATTATCTAATACTAAAGACTAAAAAAACAATGCTTAGACCACTGGTTAGTAAGGAATTCTAAATAGCAGAGATATTTAAATCTATAATGGACATGGGTTGTTTTTTTTGTAGCACCCATCACGGCTTTTATTATTAATTCTTGAGCGGAGGTTTGCGCATCACGCCGGGCCGCGTTGTCTATGTTCGGCTGATCGCTCGTTAATTTATCTCGCATTTAAATAAAGCGCCCCGCGGCACTGCGCACCGGCCCAGCCGCTAATACGGCCCTGTGTAATTTATGACCTACGCCTGCCCACGCACCAGTGCAGCCCTGTTATTAACACACAATAAAAGTCATTTGTTATTTTTTTTTGCTCATACTCGTCGATAATTTTGCGCATTTGAATATTTCACTTTAAACAGCGCGGATAGTTTACTGATGGTATAAAAAAATATATCGTCATTTCAGACCGACCTTTTTCAAACTTTTTTACGTTGTCGGTACAGCACTTTGTTTATTAGTTAATTAATGCTATAGTAAAAAGCTTCAATAAATATTTTTTTTGTTTCAAAATAATTAAAGATGCAAGTAATTTTTACATAACTCTATATCTAGCTATAAAAACAGGGCTAATGTTTGTAGTTAAAGTCATTTTACTATTTGGCTCACTTCACCTCTAGAAGGCCCAATTATTATGTATTTACTATAATTCCTATGACGAGAAACTATTTACGTTAAAATCATCGAAGTCTAGAAAATATATCATCATATAAAACTAAATAAAAAATAATACAAAATATTCACGTTGAATATAAACAATATTATTTAAAAACTGTATAAACATAAAAACAAATAAAAACATAATGTTAAAATGACTCAGATCCGGTTCCTTTACCATTAATAATTATATTCTAATAACCCACGCATTTTTTTATGTCGTATAAAAAAAATACGTCTTATTTAAACATTACAATTAGTTTGAAAAAAATTCACATTGGTAAGTAATAGCTATTAAGCCAAAACTTTTAACTAAATTTAAGTTATTGGTGTTTAAAAGTTAATTCACAAATGGTCTTCATTACCAATTTATCGGTAATTATTATCAATTTATTTCAAGAGCTATTTATGTCGAACAAGTTTATATATTTTCTCAGATTTAAGAACGTAAATAATTCATTTTAATCTTCTTCAATAGTTATATTATTAAAGCTATAGTAAAATGTTCGGCTTAAAATATTTAATTATTTTTAAATTGTAATATATTTGTTTCGTGTTATTAATTCTGGAATTATATTATGTTCATTACCGGTAATGTGTCCACTGTAAGTTTTTTTTAGTAGATAATATTTTTTGATTATTTATTCAACATCATGACAAGGTTCATTTGTACATATGTGCCCATTAGAGGTGGAGTAAGCCAAGTGGTATCTTAGAAAAAAAAATCGGATGCGTTGTTATATTTTACACGTATCATAAAAGTTAAGTAACCTCAGTTAATTACACATTGCAAAAGTGTACAAAAAGCACCAAGTAAAGGCGTGATAGAACTTAATAGTCCAAGAAAATAGTTTTATCATTTTACTAGTTGGTTCACTTCATCTCTAATGGGTCTATATGTACCACATTCTATATGCCTATTTTATTACGTAAGCATGTTTATGAAATGGACGTTTTTAAAATATTAATATTTATTTCATGTTTGGATTACGCGATTTTTTGCTGAGAAATTATCATGTTACTAAATGTAATCAAATTATACATTTTAAGTTTAAATCTGTTGTTATTATAGTATTTAAAATAACCCTCAATTCAATTAAATACGTTTCTATTAAATTATTAAATTTCTATTGCGTTCTTTGAGGGTCTTTGTACCATTATGTACTGCAATGGGTGTAATGAGCTATTGGGGGTGATAAAGAACATAAAATATAACCCTCCGAAAAATATACTATAATATTAACTTTTTATTATCATAGTTGATAACTAAACGTTACAAAAAACAATATTTTGTTCGAGGTGATTTTACAGTAAATGCAAAATATTTAATTTATTATAACTAACTTATTACATAGACCATATCTTTTTTATAATACGACGAAATTAAATTTATTTGAAATTAATTGTCGGCTACGTGGCGCAGCGGTCGACGCCCTTGGTTTTTGTGATGGATCTCACGGATTTGAGTTCCGGTACGAACATCATGTTTTAAATCGATTTCGGTTCGAAGGCATGGGTGTCTGTGATGTCTTAATATTACACTCACCCTTCCAATCCTAAGACACCGGGACTTAGCGAGAGTGATTAGTTAACCACCGTCCTATACTCTCTTAAAAAAGAGTGTTTTTTGCAACTAAGGAACAAACAAGTCTGTTGAGATACCTCCATTAAGAATTTGTATGATCAGTATAATTTTTAAATAACTACCTAATTAAAAATATCATTTACGCATCATTCAAATTAAACGCACAGAAATGCTTGCAATTTTTGGTTTTGTAGAAAATATTAATTCATGTTATATCATGCCAGAAAAGCAATGAACCAAGTTTACGTCAACAATCTACCGTACATAATATATGTATATTATTCATGTCTGCTGCCAATGTGGAGCATATGATTTTCTAATGGAGGTATCTTAACAGAAGTTTTTCTACAAGAACTGTTTGTTACTCAATCGTTCAACCTCTCTTTTCCAAAGAGAGTTGTAGGAATAGAAGGACAAGGCTAGGAGATGACTAGTAGTTACCTAATTGCTCTCGCTATGCCTAGTTATTGAAGTATCGGAAGAGTGGGAGGGAATTTTTATATATCACAAACACCCATGCCTACGAAATGACATTGATAAATTGATCGAAAAAATAATTATGATAAGGATATTAAAATGTCATTTGTATCTTATTCCATCTGAATGAATTTCGTCGTTTTGTAAGGTTTCTGTCGAAAATCTATAGGTTTTGCTTCGCGGAAAAATTAAGTAAGTTTCCAAGAAACAGATTATTTAAAATTCAATGAGAGCTTTTTAGAATTAGTTGATCAAACAACAAAATATATCTAAAAGTAAGTGATAGTTTGGGAATAAAACAAAACTGATGTTCAAAAGAATTCTTCACGAAAATAATACTCTTAAATTCAAACGCGTTTTATTATGAATTACTTTATTCAGCAATTGGTATTCATTGAGTTTGAGATTATCTTATATATTATTTTAGCAACTGTTCTTTAGTATCTGAAACTTAAGACAGTGAAATTAAACATTCATCAGAATCAAAATTAACAGAGTCTCTCATTTAAGGCTTTTTAATTTTCGGGCGAATCTTTAAATATTCACAAGTTTTTATAATTCCTTAGATGTACATTACTTAAGAATAACAGATGTTCTTCTTGGGTAAAGTTTGAAACACAAAACAAAGTTATCTTTCAAAAGCTATTGCCAAGCACAGCGAAGTATTTCATGTTTTTGTTAAGCTGACATATTTTGATTGTAATTTTCTCTTTATAATTTCAAATTTAATCATACCTCTCCTGAAAAATTTAAAAAATTAAAAAGAATTATTGAATAGCTCAAATATTTTTTTTACTCTCTAAAATCAGGGTTGTATTTATTTAATATATTAAAAGAAAACTCTATCAAAACACAGTGTATTTGTTCATGAAACGGTCTGACTCAAAGCCCCCTATAGTGAAATTAAGACTGCTATGTCTGATTCCATAGAACTGCAAGTCAAAAAATTTATGTTTTCGGTTATAATATCCATTTTTTTCAAATACCTCACTTCTAAAGTTCCACAAAAGTACAACTAGAAAAATATACTAGTTTTCTCTCGGTAGACATTTGTTCGCATATGCAAACTAATTTATAAAAAAATACTATCTGCGTGGATTTTGTTAAATTAAACACACTTCAATTATATTTATTTTTAAGATGTTCATTTTTTTTTGACAGTAGCTTTCGAAACATTTGTTTTAATTTCTTTAATTCATTTCCTCTCGCAATGCGAAGCAAATGGCCTTCTAATGGATGTATCTCAACATGATTTATTCAACGAAAACTTTACGCCCGTGCACTTGAACGCCTGAAGATGCCGAAAGGCGAAACCCAGGTCGTTAGTGAAACAGTTTGTGTGTATGTACATAATTTGAACGATTCAAATTTCTGCGAGAACTGTTTGTTACTTGGTCGCTCAACCCCTCTTTTTTTAAGATTGTGGTAGGAATAGAAAGTATCGAGTAGGACAGGACTAGCAGTTGGCTTATAACTCTCGCTACACCTCGTTATTTTGGGATTGAAATGGAGGGGAGAGGAATTTTTAGATATCACAAAAATCTATGCCTTTGAATATAAATCGAAAAACCAATTGGAAAAGTTCTGTTCGTACTGGGATTCGAACACGTAAGATACGACATGGAAGTCAACGGTGTGGATCTCTGTGTATAAACCCGACATTGGTTGAAACATTCATCCTAGTAATGTTTAATCACTACACCCAATTACGAAATGCCGTGGTTAAATAAATAAAAACGACTATTTAATCTTATCAGGATATTAAAACTAATTTCATTGTATAAAAAAAAAAAATATAATATTATATATAATTAGAAATAAACCTTGCACGATTTCGCTAATATAACAGTTTAAATCCTTTCTATACAAGCGATGTTAAGCTTTTGCTGTATTTGAGTTCAGTTAAATGTTTTAAGTGGAAACAGGGGCTGATTCCAATGTTATTACAATATTTTAATAATTTATTCATGTCTTCGTGGTTTCATTAACTTTTTGAATGAAATCTTTAAAAATTCACCAGCACCTTGGCATGTGTGTTTTTCAATCGTTAGTTACTCCATTATGGGATTAGGTATCTCAGTTATGTATGCTGGGGGTGGGGTGAAATTTCAAGAGCTTCAATCTTACCCTTGAGAGATTTCGCGAACATAAAGCTTACCTATGTTATTTTTTAATAACGTTTCAAGGGGTTGGCATTAAACGTGAGTCGTGGATACAATATGAAGGGCACGTTGTTTGGTCGGATGTAGGGCGGAAGTCTCTCTACAAAGGCGAATAACGTAACTTCCGGGGCAAAAGCGTTTGCCCTTAAGCGAAAACCTCCAACCCCTGATCTCAGCTTTTACTTCGCTTCTCTATGCGATTTTCCACCAGTGGAGTACCAGGAATGCATTATCTTAAGCTGAAGATAATCTTAAATCAAGTATAAGGTTAATGTTAAATGTACGAAAAAATAGTGTTGTTATTTAATTATTACCTACTTAAAATGTTTTATATGAAAAAGTATTAAAACTACATATATATCTTTTATTTAAAGCGACACAGGTTAGGTCTGCTAAAAATAAATATATTTTTATATTATTCCACGAAAAGAAAAATTCCACCATCGATAATTTATTTTTATATTAAAAAAAAATGTGATGACTTCACAATTTGATTGTATTTAATTATCACAGTATTTTTTGCTTATCGTTATAATTTTTAACTGATGACAATTAGATTTAATTTAAGATTTCGGCTGAAAGTGCTTCGTGGAATTTCAATATTAAATTTGAATCGTTCAATTTATGTACATTCTCACAGATTTTGTCACTAACGACCCGGGTTTCGCCTTTCGGCATCTTCAGGTGTTCAAGTTCACGGATGAACAGTTCAAGTAAATCCGTGCACTTGAACGTCAAATTTAATTAGATTTAACTTATTTAGAAATTTAAAATGTGGAATAAATTCCAATTCAACAATAAAAAGGTAATGGTAATATGCTTATTTTTCTCTAAGATGTGTTAAAATTTCTACCCACTGTCGAAATTTGGTGGAAAGGCATTTTAAGAAGAAAAAAACACTCTTTTGTACTAATTTCATTTTTTTTTAATTTGTATAAGACCGGTTACGCTTATGACGTGAATTTTCAACTGATATAATAAATACACTCGTACAGTGCTATTCATATTCTTCAGCTGAAAATGCTTTCCACAAACGGGACTAGTTCTGATCATATTAATAAAGAAATGTGGAATTAGTACAAAAGAGTGTTTTGTTTTTTTGAGTAATCATTCTTTCTACCCAATAGACGATACTTTCGAATTTTTGACAGTTCAACTTGCAAAATTATTTTTTTCAACTTCTTTATAACGTAATAATAATACAGGATGGGTGTCTGTGATCTATTTATATCTCTCTGATCGACCAAGTGCTTTCTAAATTTCATCTTAATTTTCTTACTTTCTCTGAAAAAGTTAACTTTTCCGGTTCTAAGCTCAAGAAATGCGACCCCAATACCCTCATTTTATTAAATATCTTTTTCAATATGGTTGATACAATCTTTATAATTAAAGTATTCTTATATCATAGTTTTTTGGACCTTTTGTAGTTTATATAAATACGCGATAACGAGATAAGCGCCCGCGATAAGCGATCGTTCGTAAGATAGCTGGGTTAAACGCGTCAGTTGCAATTTCATATGTGTGCTGGGATGACGTCGTTTTTACACTCAACTTAAAATATGATTATTTATTAAAAAACCACGGATTTTTATGAAAAAATGTTTGAGGAATGATGCAGAGAGATATTTTAATGCCTTTAGACTATGTTTTTTTTGAAATTCATAAGAATAAGGCCAATAATGAGGAAACCACTGGAGTCCCTAAATGACCCCCATTGGCAGAGAAGTATTTTTCTAGTCTCCGAGCCCCGAGAATTAACCAACTGACATACAAGTAATTTCCGTCAAAAACGTTTTTGTTTCTCCTACTCTTTTATGAATATTTATGTTATGCTTAAAATTGCCAACCTACAAAGAGAAAAAATATATATCTCAACAAAGTAAGTCTCATATTATTTTTTCCTCATATCAATTGCCAAGTAAACATTGGTTTATTTATACTCTTGGAATATACCATGTCACAGTTTTCACAAATTTGAGTTGTTAAGTGTTTTGACAATACCCCAATCGCGCACCCCTTCGCCACACCATTGTTTTCCCTTAATGGTTCCTCTGCGAGGTGTCACTCCAGGAATCTTTTGATGTTTGCTTCAATTTTGTTTTATTTGTTTTCCAAAGCTCATCTGGCAGAACAAAAGATAGGCACGTCTCGGAAATGGATAAGTATTTTTTTTTGCTAAAGATAGAAAATCATTTTAAACATTTTTGATTTATTATTTTTAAATTTGATCAAATTGCTTGTACGTTTTGAAAAAACAACCCGCAAGATATTAAGTTTAAAGCTGATTAAATCATCTTGATTAAAAAAATATTTTAATTTTATTTTAAGATATAAATGGCAAAAAATCTTCTACAACTAAAAAAAATGATATTTTTACTCCAACGCCAATGGCTGTCAACTTTTTTAATAATCAGGACTGGTTTCGCTCACGGGAAGCATTGTCAATTGATAAGATAATACAGTGCTATTAGGGTGTTTTAGGGGTAACTTTTTTTTTGTGTTGTATAAATAAGACTGTTATATTTTATTATTTTATCATTTGATAATACTCGTCATGTTGAAAACCGGTATTGATCATTTAAAATAATAGTGAAAGTAGTACAAAAGAGTATATATTTTTTGAATATATTGTATTTCTACCAAGTATTGAATGTGAACACCCAAAAAGTGGGTAAATTTGATATTTAACATGATTGGACTCGAACCAAGACCCGTTTTGTTGCTAGGTCAAAGCACTTATTTTAGCTTTATTTAAATCTTTATTAGAATTATGTATATTATACCTACAACTATCCGGTTCCCAGCAAACGTTGCAATGCCACTCAAAGAAAGAAAGTGTTTGTGTTTTAATTGTGTTTATTAAAGTGCATGTCTTCATTTTCTGTCTGTTTGAGGTTTAACTACGCTGCCGATTGTCTATGGTACGACACACGCGTCACCTACTGTAATTTAATTGTACTACGCCTATAACCTTGGCGCGAGTTGTATAAACAGTATGACAGACGTACAAACGTTGAGTTTTACCTACTGTAAGCTAATTTTAATATGCCTATAGTCATCCCGGAAGTGCAAGCAAAAAGTTTGTCAAAGTTTTATTGCAATCGGATCAGCGGCTTAGCAGCCCATAGAGTACGAATAAACAAACATTTTTATATATTAGATATACAGTGACACGTAACCCTATTTGAGAAACAATGCATTATATCATTGATGTTAAAAGAATTAACAACATGACGCACGTGTTCACTATTCCTTTTAAAAACATCCCCGCCGTTATTTTGTTATCGTGAATAATTTCCCGCTGTGTATTTATTTTGAAAAGTGTTTTCATTATATTATCAATCCGGGGGATGTTTTTTCAAGGCAACCTCATTCAGCAAGGGCACACACATATTAACATCGAAGGAAAACATAAACAGAACCTACTCAATTGTGGCGAAACGAACTGAAGAAATTGTATTTGAAAAGGGGGTGAGATATTATTCTCTCCACTTCGCTAATATACACTTCGACGATAAAAAGAACCAGAGATGCAAAATCTTCTTTTCGTTTTAATGCATAAAAAAACATTATATTATTTTAATATCATGTAGAATGGAGATTTATTATCACTTTTAAGGTGTTCACTGTCACAACTTGGTGGAAACGCATTATATTTAAAAAAAAATCTTTGTACTACTTCAACTTTTATTTAGGAAGATCAGGACCGGTTTCGTTCATGACGAGCATTATCAACTGATAAGAAATACAATTAAACAGTGTTATTTATAAAAAAAACTAAATTAAATAAAAAAAAATATAAAGAATTGGTATTGAAAAGAATTTACAAATTACAGTACACATTATGAACAGTGACACTTAATTGATTCAAATTAAAAAGTTTTATACCATCATGGTGTAATTAAGCTAAAGAGGTGACTAATGATAATTTCAAAACTTTGTTTCGTATAAATGACACTGTTAAATTGTATTTTTTCTCAGTTGATAATGCTCGTCATGAGCGAAACCGGTCCTAATTTATGTCAGCATGAGTTTTCGTGATGTCATAATTTCTTACGCGACTACATTTATAAAATTATATATTATACAATAAACAATAATTTCCCTTAAATAACTTACTTTTTTATAACCCGGGTAGGGTCTTTTGCACAGTGGTCAATGTCGTTGTCTTCCGTGATGTATCTGACGGGTTCAAGTTCTTAAACGAACAGATTTTTTTCAATCAATTTATTAATTTCTGTTTTATTGTAAGAGTGTTGGCGATGTCTATTAATTTCCTTCCACCACTCCAAATAAAGAGGCGCAAAGAGGGTGATTAGTTAGCCACTAGTCTTGTTTTAGTCCTATCCTTTTATCTCTACTACTTTTCTCAAAAATGTGAGGTTAAACAACAAGGCATTCTTGTAGGAAAACATATATTGAAATACTAAGAGACTATATACTTATATTTGAATCGTTCGAATTATGTACACTCCCACAGATTTTGTCACTAAAGTTAGTGACAAAATCTATGAGAGTGTACATAATTTGAACGATTCAAATTTAATATTGAAATTACACCAAGCACCTTCAGTCGAAATCTTAAATTAGACTTTATACTTCAAATCGGACAACGATTAAAAAAAACAAAAACCTGTTTCTTACTATTGGATCTTCAATTTTGCACGAATCTTTCAACCGAATAGGTTTACATTCCATGTCTTCAGTGGGAAGCAAGAAACGGCGTAAGTTACACAGTGAGCTTCATTGTCTTGATCGAACTGTTCTTTTACCACTCCGAGAGATGAATTATTAATGGGACTACCCTCGTGAAGGCGGTCGCGGTGAGTGCGCAGTAAGATGTATTTCTCAATTTGTATCTGCACCACCAGAGCTTGATACTAACTGTCAGAACTTATCGTGTCATATACTACCGTGTTGATTTAATAGCTGTTATCAATGTCTAATTGTATTCTGCGAAATATTTGTTATATTTGTTTATAGTTTATACTAGCCGGGTTCCGGCAATCGTTTCAATGCCACTCAAAGGAAAAAAGTGTTGTTTTAATTGTATTTATTTAAGTGAATGTTTTATTTTTCTGTCTGTTTAGCGTTTGAAGTTTGCTGCTGATTGTCTATGGTACGACACACGCCTCACGTATTGTAAGTTAATTGTACAATAACCTTCGCGCAACTGCAAGCATACGTTGTAAAAATGAACTGTATGGCAGACATACAAACATTGATTTTTATATATAAAACCTACTGTAAATTAATTTTAATCTTCCTATAACATTCCCAAAAGTGCATACAAATTTTTTGTTAAAGTTTTATTGCAATCAGATGAGCGGTGTGGCAAGGCAACGCATAAAGTACGAATAAACAAAAAATCATGTTTATATATTAGCTGGTATAATATTGTCCCAATAAAATAAAAAACGACTTATTGTATGTTTTTGCGAAAATGAATTATTTTATTCCAATGTTCTTTATCCACAGGGTCTCCATCGATTTAATAAGTGATATAACGATTAATATGAATTATGAAAAAAGTTACAACGAAATTAAGAACCAGCTTAACTTTACTAAATGTATTCGATATGTATCACATAAATAATATAATAAGAAAATGGTCTACACATACATTTATCCAGTTTTTATTTAACATTGTTACAAAAAAAAATTAATGCACTGTTCAAATAAAACAGTATTTTGCATTTTCTCACAAATTATTAAGTTGTTAAGAAACGCTATTGTATAGGGAAAAAATCATTTGCTACTAAGTTTGATAAATAATTTTGTCACTTAAATAAGTCTCAATACTGGAAAAATATATTATTTATATTATTACAATTACAAATAATTACATTAGTGCTTTTGTAATATAGAAAAAGATTTTGTTAAAAAAATATATGAAAAAAGTTGTTACAGCGTGTGTGTGAAAGAAATCTTTAATGCTGAAAAGTATTGTACTACCAAATTAGTAACATAAATGGGTTGTTCCTACAACAAAACTGCCCTTAAAATGGTGATGTATGTGTCTATTTTATTATTGACTTAATATTGTGCTCAGGCAGTACAATTAAAATATGTTTCTTTTTCTTTTTTCAGGTAAGTGCCACACTTCAACCATTAAATTTGTACAAGAAAAATCTATTGCAGAAATACGTGAGTACTTTAAATTTACTGTTTTTAAAAATAAGTGAAATCATTAAAACGATGGGAATTTGAAATACTTTCCTGATCAGCTGTAGAATGCTTGTAATCTAAAATACTTCATCGGTAAGACTTGTGTGATAAGCATATTGAAAGATTGTATTTCATTATGCTTTATAAGAACAACATTTGGAGAACTGAAACAGAAAATGTTATCACCGGATATTTACGAAACAATGATGATGCCAATTTTATTTAATCGACGATATAAAATGAGAATCAGCTTAGTTTACACTAAGCTGATCCATCAGGAGACAAATATAGGAAATTTGAATCATTCAAATTATGTATATTTATACAAGTTTTGTTACTTACGTACCCGGGTTTCGCCTTTCGGCATCATCAGACGTTCAAGTGCACGGATGAACTTGAACTGAAAATATAGTAATGTTTACATAAAACACAATTAATATGTTTTAAACATACATATTTGATCCTACCATTCGCTTTAATAAAATTGGAGATAATGGAATCTAATTTAAGAGTCCAAAAATTTATTTATACTTTAACTGTATCTACATTGAGAAAAATGTTATTTATCAAAAAACATCAGTAATACCATACTATATTTTTTATGTAAACTGATTCTTCATTTAAAAAGCTACAGAATAAACTTGTATTCAAGATATAAAGTGAGACGTTGTTTGCCACTCCAAAAAAAAAATATATGAATATTTTTTTATTTTAAAAATAAAGTATAATAAAGCATTAACGGATATTATAACATATGGTAGTGATCGTTTTTATAGAAATTTTTGATCAAATATTCATTTTATTTGAAATGAATAGTTTAATTTATATCTTCTTATTCGCATGTACATAGAGTATTATTATTTTTTTTTCTTTTACCAGATGAAAATATTGTTTTTGAATTTCAATCCATAGTGTGCCTTATATTTATTCTTGAAAAATACATCGGATATTCTTTTCATAAGTGAAATTGTGACAAATTTGATGCATCAAACTGAATGCTACTGTGTATGAAATAAACATTGATGAATAATCCAAAAACGGCTCCATTCGCCATCTTGCATCTGTTTCGCGAAACGAACACAAAATATTAAAATTGCAAAAACAATTTGTCAGACGAAGCAAAAAATCCGCGCGCTGCATTTCGGTACAAAGTTGGACAAATTCAGCATGCAACAAATAAAAAATGACTTCACAAAACAACATCCCCGGCCTCGTGTCATTTTAGCAAAACGTCCCGCGGGCGATAAAAAATATGGTAATCACAGTGTCCGTGATAGCGCTGTCTCTTTCGATCAATAGAATAATGACATGGATCTAAGTGAGACGGAAGAAGTGGCCGCATTGAAAATGATTGGCATCGAGTGCTCTTATTTGAAAAATTTATCATGCATTCACTAGGGTGACCATATTTTTCATTTTTATTTATATTAATATCGTAATATTGAAATTCCATTAGATTTCTTGTATCTGTAATAGCTATAATTATTATAATGCTTAACCTTATTAATTTATAACTTAAGCCACGAAATAATATTTAAATGAATTTACTAAATATATTCAAAAATCGACCAAGCTTTTGATTTTAGCTTGCACATATGAACATTATAATGAATGATTATAATTAAAAACATAAAACAATATCTTCAATATTTGTAGCATAACTGTTTTGATTTGAATAACCTATGACTTATTACTATTATACATACTCCGTTGGTAGAACTAATTATTGGTAAACATCCAAAAAATTGGCTTAAGCTATTTTTTTAGTTAATTGAATCTGGTTTGGATATTTTTTTAAAGAACAACCTTTTTTTGTTAGCAATGCTTTATTTTTTACACGATTGTCTAACAATTTGTTACTATTTATTGGTAGATATGAATTCCACAATGGTAAAAGAATCTAAATACATACGTTTTTTTTATATAAAATCTTCTCAACAGCAGCCATCTTGTTCAACTATTACTTTTTAATTTATTTTGCCTTCCATTTTGTTTCAAAGTCTTTTAGCACTATTTTGTGATTCAAATTGTTTGATAAAACTGTCGTCCATCCTTATTTTCAATTTCCGTCACTTATAATGAAAGGAAATGTTTAAAAACTTTTCATTATCCGGTACCACAACGTCAAAAATGAATTTAAAATAAAATGACAGCGTTTTTCCCGCGCGGCGCCATCTTGCGCGGTCTCCAACTCAAAATGGCGGACGGCCCGCTGGTGTCACATGATTAATGACGTGTAGGGTCCTCTCAGGGAATTATTATCTATCATCCGTTCATATTTACCTAAGTGGGGTAGGTTTTGTGTATGGTATCCCGCTTAACATAACGCGCAAACAAGCCGCTCCGAAGGCATGAAAAGGGACTCTGCAAACACCAAAACACCCGGCCTCAGTTCGTAGCTGTTACATTATGTTTAAATGATTTTCTTTGTTCTTATTGACAGATGTTTATTCGAAAAAACGGCTGGCGGACATTAATTTGAATGTATTAATATAATGATTATTTCATACCGTATATATAATACTTCCAACAAAGTTACTTTTTAAACAATATAATAATACCAACGACGACACATCGGAAAAATTCAGTTAAAGTTTGTAATTTTGAAAGGCAGTGAATCATTATATTATTAAGCTAATGACAATTATCGATATAACCCTTTTTTCATTTTGGCACTTCCGCAAATTCCTGCGGTTTTGAAAGTGGAAATCCTGTAAGAGCTAAAAAATAAAGGTCTCGCTTCTTTTTATTTTGGCATTTCGATCTTTTTTTTTTTGAAAAACACCCGCAAGAGTTACAAAAATATTCTCACATTTTTTTCATTTTTAAGAAAGGGAACAAAATAAATGGTAAGTTTAAATCTGTTTTTGATCAGAATTCAAATAAACTTTCGGTCTGAATAAAATTCAATTTTTGGTCGGAATAAAAATATTATACGGTCAAATTTTATAAAAAAAATTGATTAGGCTTAGCCAAGGTTAAGTATTTTATATTAATTCTGACCATTAATTATTTATTCTACACTGATCGATATATTATGACCATTGAATATAAATTCTGATCGATGTAATATAAATTCAGACCACTTCAGACCGGCTTAATACGAGCTTTTAAGAAATCCGTTAATTTCCCAAGAATTTAAAGGCAAAAATGTCTCAATTCTTGGATTTGAAAAAAATTACGGGATTGGATGCTCTAATGTGGACGTATTTACTGTAATTTTTCGCAAAGAATAAAAATAGGTGATAAACAAATGAAAACAAATTTGGGTCTAAAGTTAATGTACAGTTTTCACATTTTATATTAATTATTTAATTACATATTTCAAAAATAAATCACCCATTAAAAAAGCAAAATACTTATCATATTATTTATTATTCATATATTGTATTCAAAACTTATTTTTCAAAAAAATAATTCCAATTTATAATTCCAGTAATCATTAAAAGTAACTTTTGATTTAATATAATATCCAAGTCACTTTGTAGTCTAAATTTAGCAAGAATTTTTAATTTTTTTACTTTAAAGTGAACTGTGTTCATACTTTCCCTACCCAGATTCGTATTTTAACATGAAAATTTAATTTGTTAAATAACAGTGGCAGACGTTCGTGCAAATACTGTTTCTTTGCAGCTTTCAAAGAAAAACGTATCGTGCTTTCGAAAAGTGCATCGGAAGTATTAATAATGCTCGGTTTCAAAAGCCATTTTCATTTTCATGTGATTGGTTGGGAGCATTTAAGTAATTTGAAAGCGAAACTTTGCTTGATACTAATCAATTTTCTAAATAAAAGAAAGACGTTTTGAGTACAGTAGAACCTGAAACTTTTTAATTTACTTTAAAATTATAGTGAAAAACGCAGTTATTTACCGCGGTCTTAATACAGAACAAACTGCAGTATTAATTGAACACATACAACATAAATCAGCGAAAATAAATAATTAAAAGCATTTGTCGTGATTTGAAAAATGTACTTGGTCCATATTTGCTCCCAATGTAAAGCATATGGCATATTAATTCTAATGAGATTATTTTTCTGCGATAACTGGTTGTTCTTCTTTTTTTTAAAAGCTAGTAAGAAGATAAGTATTGAGTATAGGACAAGTGGTTATATCAGGGGTGGGGAACCTTTTCATTTCTGAAGGACACATTCATTTATCTGATTCAACATAAAACCACAGTAAAGAAAACGTTATCACCCCCACCTTTTTTTCGACTGTCGAACACATAATGGATTTTTTTTTAAATCCCTAGGGTACTCAATGTTGTACCCACCACCACCCGCTACGGCTTCACACTTTTCATATAGGGTGTATTCCGTAGCGTAACAACGTTAGTCGTGTTCAAAATTTTGCCAGAAATGTCCCGAGAAGAAATTCCTCAAGACTTTGTTGCATGTACTACAGTGTGCAGAAATTAAAAGTTAATAAATAATTAATTGCAGTTAAAAATATTAGATTTGATCTATTTAACTCAACTCTTTTTCCAAAAGACGCGGAAATTTCTTTAAATGCCTTATAATTTGCCTTAGATGCAACCAAGTCGGCATGACCTACGGGGCCGACAGATCCCTAATAATGGGTTGATTACGCTCTTTTTTTAAACGCTTGCGTATAATTTTTTGATCGAAGTGAATATTTCGATCAAGTCAAAAGGCCGCATAAGAGTAGCCAAAAGGCCGCAGATTTCCCTCCACTGGAATAGATATTCGCTCTCGCCTGACAAACCTGACTAATTTATTTATTTAAAACACTATGCATTGTGTAATAAGTACAGGGGTGTAAGGAAATATATAAAATATTTGTTTGTGATACTTATTTAAAGAAATAACCTGTCTCATTGAAAACATGCTTAATTTTAAATAATTTAGTTCAATTTTATTCCAAACAAATTCTGAAATATAAAAAAAAGTATTATATTTTTTCATTTAAAACGTAATGTTATTGTGACTCAATTCTGATATAAATGACCTACTTTGCTTTTAAATGGCATGAATTACTACACCTCTGAAAAAAAAGCGAAAAGAAAAAAAGCTCCCGTAGCCTTGCACCGGATATGCATAGTGGAAGAAAATTCCACACGCGGAAAATTCACGCCAGCACCGGGAAAAGTCTAATCTGAAAAACGTATCTCATTACATATTCATGTATAACCTTTTTTATGATTAAGTTCCAATTTTCCCCATTCACGCAGAGCGGCGCTGTACTACTCTCTGAACTGTGACTTTACTTTCGGGCTACCGATATCTCGATAATTTTATCGTAACGTAATTTCCAACGTGTTCCTTATGAGGATTTACACGGAAATATCCGTGAAAACGAAGGGCTTATATGAAATTAGGTGATTTGCTTGTGATTTTCTACAACGCTTGTAAAAAAACACGTGTAATCGTTCTTAAAATCTGATTTATATTTAAAATAGCTATCGTAATAGATTTTTTATGTTTATTACCCAGTAAAGAATTGTTTTCAATGAATTTAAGGTAAACATTATCGAAAACTAAACATAAGTTAGATAATATTGTAGTTAGTTAGTCGATAAAGTTGTTTTGGAATCACAAACAATTCGTAAACTACATAATAATGATATCGTTATTGTAAGGAAATTAAACTTGAAACATTGCTTGTAAAGCATTAAAATTACAGTACCTTGAAAGCCAAATTTTAATTTGTTTTTACTAAGTTATGAATCTGCTGAGTAGACAATAATGAATCCACTTTCGAAATGTTCTAACTGTTGATATTGATAAACTATTTGTGTTACTTTTCGATAGATCAAATTGACAGTCGTTTAATAAAGAATCAAAAAACTATTTGACAAAGATTAAAATTGAATAAATCCATAAAAGTTCATAAAGTGTGTAGAATAAAAAAATATTCCTATTAATAATTCACACTGAGTTCTAATTAAAAGGTGGTTGCTAGGGCTAAAATGGTCTAGTCAAAAATATTAAAAAGGCAAGAGCTTTTTTTAAAAATCATACTTCAAAAAGAAAATGTTACTTATAGGAATATTTATTACGTATTTTTAATTATTTACTTAGCTCATTAACAACTTAAATATTTATTAAAGTAATACGGCTATTTTTTCTAGAAAAAATACCATTTGATTAAAAGCTTTGAAAACTAAACTTAAACAATGTAATTTTATTGTATGTAAGATCTATATATATAAAACAAAGTCGGGTTATTTACACCACGTATATCTCGAGAATTACAAAACGGATATCAATGATATTTGATTTATAAAATTCTTATTTACCTAGAATAGCAGAATAAGCATTAAAACATCGGAAAAATATCACGGAAAAGAAATTATAAAGAAAATAAATATCTTCATACAGAATAAAATTTTTAAATGACGAACGAGCGTCAAACGATAAAATGTCGTAAGCTGGTTTAAGAAAAATCCACCAGATCGCACTGTTTTCTATATTTGTTTGTTTTTGTTTCTTTTGCGTACGACTGAATTATAAATTTTTTTAAATTTAGAATATGGATTAGAATAAAAGAAATCGATGATATGAAATGAAAACGGAAGAAAATCGGATAATATTGAAATAAGGTTATGTTTATAATTAGGTATGATAAATTTTTGACAACAATATTTTGCACGAACGTTGCTTTACTCTGAGACGACACGTTATTACACTTGGAACGCTATATCGAAGAAATTTTAACGTCAAAAGCAAAGCGATGCGGTTCCTGATCACCCGAATGACTATTGATGCTCTTGGTCGCATCTACACAGTTCATCCGAAAAATGACGAATGCTTCTTTCTACTTGCATGTCAACAGCTCAATTTGCTTGAAAATGATACTTATTGGGACATGAATTCGTGTCAGTTCGGAGAATCCCCATCTCGAGGTGAATGATGAGATAAATAACCAGGCTTTGATTTAGATCGAAGACATGTGTTACCTCATTTGAGGCATTTTGTTAGTCAAGTTAGGAATGCCAACTTTGAACTAAATCGAAACTAAATCTTCAATATCCATTTTAAAAAAAAACTTTTAGGAATTTATGTCTCATGTTCATCACCGTCGCTAAAATATTTACTGAAATGTGAAAAGACGAATGAAAGTACATAAAATCAGAAGGTATGTAAAAAAAAATCAGTATTCTTTTCATGTATATTATATTGTTATAAAATACTATCAAATCATTATTTTATTTTTGATCCCTATGTACAGTCAATCCTGTTTTTATGCGGTTTTTTTATGCGATTTCGAAGTAATGCGGTTTTTTAGAAATGCATTTTTTTAAATGTACCATATTTTACGATATATAAAAATGTTAAATATTACATCAAGAGCATATATTGTTGTATTTTGGATAGAGTAGAGAGAATCATAAACACAACAGACATTTGAAAAAAAAATACGATTTCGGACTGTTTAAATCATGTTGCATCTGCCATTGCTGAATTAAGTCCACTTAATTAGGTGTGTTACAGTCGATGAAACCATTGAAGCATCGGTAATATCAGCTGAAATGATTACTTTAGCACCTGAACTTGGCGAAGAAAGGTTTGATACCTTTAGCGAAAATTATATCGACAAATTACTTACAGATAAAGCTATAAGTGACGAAGATGTTCATAATTTAAATTTAATTATTGACAAAAAACAAGAAAATAATGACGAACTGAAAGAAATTCCAGTTCCTTCACAGCGAAAATAATTGAAGAAGGTATCCAACTTCTCAGTAAATTAGAAGATCATTTCTTTCTAAATGTTTCAAATTCTGATCGCGCATTCAAGTTTCAACGATAACTTTAGAATATATTATATATATGGGTATAACAAACTGCATAAACAATTAATTATCGAAAAAGAAAATCTGAACAAACTCTAATCACTAATTTAATTGTTAGAAAACAACCATAGTTTTATGAAATTGATGCGCATACTATTTCTTCTGAAAAAGAGTGATTTAGAACCACATGCTTTAAAACACACATAGAGTTGTCATACAGTGACTATTTTTTAATATTTTTACGCCGTGGTTTTCCCCTAATTTTCTTATACTTTGCGATTTAGTGTATATTTTAACTCGCTGTTTCAAAGTTATGCGGATTTTAAAATTTAAGTAACTCACCCCATTATTTCTATGGAAGTCAAGTTTTTTTATGCGATATATCGTGGAACACATCTACCGCTTAAAAACAGGATTGACTGTATAACTGTTTGTATGTGTGGAACATTAAACAAAAATATATATTTTTTTCTAATGAAAGATAATCTCATAAATATAATATTGAAGATTTGGAAAATGTTGCGTTCTTTGTTATAATGAGAATTTATGTCATTTCGTAATATAAAAAATATGAAAATTTAGAATGAACTTAAAATTATAAAAAAGTATTATTTGAATAATTTTGAAAAGATCCCGTTTGACGAAAAGATAGTCGTTTGTCAACATTGTGAAGATGTAATTTTATTATTTAAAATACAGTGAAATAAAGAGGTATTAGCTTTGCCAAGTACTTCTAAACCAATCAGTAAGAGTGCTCGGGATGGTTTTCTAAGAGTCTTTCAGTTCTGTGAACATGAAAAATCTGAAAAACAACCAATAATTCCCTTCGGGTCGACATTTCGAATCATTTCGAACTGTCAATGGCGTCGTATGCCTAACATTTCGTGCCGCATGTCAATAGCTCAATTTGCTTGAAAACTAAACTCATTGGGACATGACAATCGCTGAAGCAATTGTTTCTGCGTCTCCAAGTCAGATACGCACATTATTTGCTATCATTTTTTTGACATGCTTCCCATCGAATCCACGTGAATTGTGGAAAAAGTACAAGGATGACATGTCCGAAGACACTTTACACCGAATTCGCGTCAGTTCAGGGAATCCCGATCTCGAGGTGAATGAGGAGATACATAACCAGGCGTTGCTTTTGATCGAAGATATGTGTTACCTCATGCGCTGCATGATGCGTCGCCAGATCGAGGAATGAACGACGCTTTCAATCGAGAATCGGAACGTAAACGTGAATATGATCGAGATGCATTGAATCAATCACTTCGAACGAATGTACCACTGTTGAACCCCCAACAGAATGTGTACGATACTTTAATGAAGGCAATTGATGAGGGAAATGGTGGCTTATTTTTCCTCCGCATTGGAAGCACTCAACCGAACTATGAAAGATCAGCGCAATGACTCAAAATGTGTTGAAGGCGCAATGATTCTACTATCTGGCGATTTTCGCCAAACACTACCAGTCATTCCAAGATCGACCGCTGCCGATGAAATAAACGCTTGACTTAAAACATCGACTTTGTGGCGCTATGTTAAGAAACTTCAGCTAACGACAAACATGCGAGTTGCATTTCTAAACGACCATCTGCCGCAGATTTCTCCAAGCATTTGCTGACTATCTGTAACGGCCGTGTTCCTGTCGACGAATCGAATGGATTGATTTCGTTTTTGCCGAATTTTTGCAATTTCGTCTCATCGAAGGACAATCAACAAAGTGTTCCTGAATATCATTGCTAATCACAAACATCATAATTGGTTGAGTGAACGAGCAATTCTTGCAGCAAATAACAAAGATGTGGATCATTTCAACTTCACAATTCAAAATCAAATCGTTGGTCCACTGCATTCCTTTAAATCTATCGACTGTGCCACGTGAATAACATCATTTCAATGTAATTAAAATACTTTTCATTTTGAATTTTGCACATTTATTGAATTTAATTCATTTTAACTATTCATTTAAACTAAATTTAATTCAGCCAACACAACATTTATTGATTCTGAGGCGGTACGAAGTT